>CM077878.1:52549164-52784164 GCA_039720435.1 Amazona ochrocephala
GAGGATGTGAGTGGGAAAACAGAGAATTGTATGAGATGCAGAGAAAGAAAAAGGAACTGAGGTATAAAATTAATACAGATTTAAATAAATCACTCCAGCTTAAATAATTACAGCACAATGTAGGCCAGGACGTGCACCGTGTCCATCCTTGGTTCAGTTCACATAGGTAATAGACCTGCCACAAGCATCAGCACTTCCCGCTTGTCCCAGTGCCTGTTTTAGCTGAGCAGGATCCTCCATTCAGTCTTTTTTCAGAAGGAAGAGAGCAATCTTCCTGGTATTTTATCACCACATTCAGTCCTTTCCACATGGTTTGATGGAGCAGAGATCTAGTGCAAGACTCCAAGAGATCACTGAGAGTTTTTCCATCAACTTATAATTTCATTTACACTGCTTAACAAATATCACAGAAGCAAAATGAACTACCTGCTCAAGGATTCCCAAGAATTATACTGAAGTGTAATTTGAGATGCAAAGGAGACTGGGTTCCTGTTATTTATCATTCCTGGCTTGACTAGAAAGGAGCACTGTAAAAGCAAGGACGCTTACATAGAAAGACTCCTTATAGCTGATGAGCTATATACACTGACTAAACACAATTGGAAATGAATTCTAATCCTTCTCCAAAAGGAGAAATAATTGAAGTTGAGAGTCAACAGTTTCTCTTCCATCTCCCATGTCTCTGATGGACATCCATCATTCCCTTGGGCACAAATCACAGCGATCTACAGCCCTCAGTGGAAGAGATGTGCACAGTTGTTTCAGAAACTATGAGAAATGGGAGTGCACTGGTTCACATGTCACTAACATAACTAGGTAGTGTCAGCAAGAGCTCCGAGTGGCAAAAGTTTCTGTGACTTACGTGTAGATCATAAAGATCATATGAATAAATCCAGGAATGTTTTCAGGCTCAACAGCAATCTTTTAGAAGAACTGGCTCTCCGTAAAGATGTTTAAAGCAGTCTAAAGTGGTCAAGACTCTCCCTGGAAGATAATATTAGAAAATTTCTAAGACAACACTTTTAGGCCTGCACCTCCAGATCAACTGTGGAGGATCGGCTGCAGAGAAGGGGAAGTCCAGCTATGTCAAAAGCAACCTAAGTCTGTGAATGTTGGGCTGGAGTAAGACTCAAACACTGATATTTCCAAAGCACTTCATCTGAGAACTGCTGGTCAGGCAAGTCAGTTAACGCTCAGAGACCTCTGCAGTGACATACAAATGGAAACAGCCCACTCCCTCTTCCATTACGGTAGGTCTGGGCCACGGTATCCTCCACAATTAGAAACAGTTTAAGTGCTTAAGGATGCAGCTCATAGCTTGGAAAGTGTAGGCAGCTGAAGCATTTAGGCACATGAAATCACTGCAAGATTAAAATACTTATTGTGTTCATCCACTTTTAGCCAATCTCCAACTTGTAATCTGTCCAGAAAAAAATGAGATCATATATCTGCTACTCAAATTATTTTGCGATCTGCCAAAGAATGCTTCTGGGAAGGGTTATTCTTCCCAGCAGAAATGTAGGAAATAAGTTGGAAAACATTAATTCATATTAATAAAAAAGGCCTGTGAAGACAACAGCTGTTTGATCCTTAGATAAACTGTAGACAGTTTTCACTATTTAAGTCGTTGTGAGTGATGTATTCTAGGTTTAGAGGGTAAGAAGGAGCCAAGAAAAAGAGGAGAGAAAAGAAAAAAGCCTGGAGAAAATATTTACTTGCATATTTTTCCTAGGAAAATATAAATGTGACTAATGAAACAGACTTGTTTAGATACTCTGTAGCACTCCCCGAGGGATCTGGAGGGGATATTTTCCACCTACTCCTAAGCTTCAGCAGTCACAGCTGGGGTTTCTGTGGTGGGACCCTCATGGGCATGGGCTTTGCAGGCATTCGCAGAAAGGTGGGTGAGGGACATTGATGGTGCCTTTTGGGACCGAGGATGGCATCCATGCAGATGTGGCAGCCACGGGTGTCTGTAGGGAAGCTGCCCATCTGGAGTCTGTCTGCAGGGGGGACCCTGCCTGAGGAGGCAGGCAGCTGTGAGGAGCTGGTGGGGATGTGGTTGCCACATCCATAAGGATCTACAGCATATGACAAGCAATACAAAATATCAATTAATCTGAATTTTTCCACCACCTAACAGGGGTTGTAGGTGCCTCCCGGGGTTGGCTGTGTTCTTGGGCAGACCTTCCTTCCTCTGCTGCTGCACAATTCACCCCTATGTGCCTTTAAAACAAGAACTGTACCTAAAGAGAAAACAGAAACCAGCACACATAATTTCTGCTCTAGAGACAAGTGGACGCCTTTGGGGCATGAGAACGGACATGACGCCTTGGGTGATCTCCAGTGCACCTCATCCAGGGAGCAGGTCTTTTCAGCTATGTCAGCTCCGGTGTGGACTCTACAGAGACAAGAAGAGGGAGGCTTTTCTCTGAGCACTGCTGGGAAAGAAGGGGGACTCACACTGTGGGTTTCCCCAGCCCAAGCCCTGGGTGGAAAACCTGAGCAGCAGGAAAGCTTCTTCACTTCCAGTCCTGACACAGATTCCCAGTCTACTTCAGCTGGTGGAACAAGTCTGGGTGATCTCTTTGTTTTTTCTTGGCCTAATTGCTCTGGATACCAAATTAACTGGATGTCTCATACAACTTAAGTTTATATCAAATGTAAAACTTCCAACTTGGAGTGTTTTTTTCCCAGAATTCCAGAATTAATATTTATTCCCTGATGTCCTCACCCACCTTTCTTTCCAAAGAAGCTGGCAGACGCTGGGGCTTGCTGCAGATGCTCAAGCAAGGGTGGACCGGGTGACTTGCAGAACCCTCTGGGAGGCCTGTTGATATACATTTGTCAGTGGAACAGACAGCTCACTGTGGCTCCCTTTTACAAGCTTCTGAAACTAGCTTCTAAACTAGCTTTTAACAAAGAAAATGTGTTAAAGTACCAATAAAACTGCTCTAATAAGCCCTCCATAGCAAACTCCTAATTGAAGCTCATAAAGAGAGCTCTAAACAGTATTTAAAGTGCAAAGAAAACATATTGGTCCTCAATGCAAACAAGTAGATGTGGTGCTGATGCTTTTTATTTGACCAACATGAAAGCTGCAGAGCACAAAAATGTAGGTGTGGGACGTGTGTGGTTAGAAAGCTGGTTATTGGACTTAGAGCAGGTTTAAAATCCCTCCTTCAACAAGTTTGGCTCAAGTACATGCAACCTACCCAGAAACCTGTACAAATGCCTTTTTTACCTGTACCCTTTCCCACACACATGGATGTACCTGCAAATGCAGGACAGAGCATGCACATATTTTACCTACTACTTCCTGATTTACTTTTGTATTTCAATTACTGCAAGTTATACTGCTTCTCTTGGTGCTCCTGAGCTAAAGTTTAGGCCCTCAATGACAGCACGGTAACTGAAATTACTCTACATGATGTTGAGGGCATGCAGTGACTTCTTGACTCTTGCCAAACACCCACATGCTGAAAGCATCTGGAGGGCTTCTCAGAGTCTGCTTGGAGATCTCCCCAATGAGCAACAATGGTAAAATTTCCTCCAATCTACAGGTTTCTCCATGGCCTAAGGGAAGAGAAGCACACAGAAATGTTAAAGAAGAGAGCAAAGAAAGGGAAATTACATTTGATAATGGTGTAGCTTGGGAGAGAACAGAGCAACTCATGGCAAACCATTTCACCTCATTGCAACTCCTGTTATGTGGAGAAGGAAACTTGGAAAGAAAATGTATCTTCCTCCCAATTGTATGTCCAGCTATGAGCTCTACAGAATGGATTTCCCAGCAAAAAGTAATTGCCTTGGCCCTCCAAATACCGCAGGACTTGTTCCTACTGAAGGCAACAAATTACTTTGGTGGGGGCACCAAATGTCCTGCTGGACAGGACACACACCGGGGTGTCTTTAACTCAGGATGTGCAGGTGCCACTAAAACACAGGCATGCCAGAGAGCTCTAGTTACATCTACAGTCTGCATGGTCCTTAGCTTCTGTCAGTGGTAGGGAGAGTCAGATGGAGCGGCCAGGCAGCCACATGTGGAGGGGAGCGGCGACGGAGTCAGTCTGGTGGGGGCAGGGAGAGTTAAAAATACCCTGGGATCAAATTTTTGGATCAAAGGAGAGGAAATAATAGACTTTGAAGATGGAGAAGGAGGGAAAAGGAAAGAAGAAACTATTAAATTAAAAATCTTTTGAAAAAGCACTCAAACCTTGTACAGCATATTTGGGCTGCAGGGCTGATGCATCTAAGTGGTGTCATCCCCTGATCTCCATCTTCCTCAAGCTCTTTTCAAGGCAGAGCTGCACTAAAACCCGTTGTGCTGCTGATGAAACACTTTGTGGTTTTGCCCCAAGTAATTCACTGGTTTCTACAAAAACTAAAGGCACTTTTTATAGGCAAAAGCTGTCATTTCACTGTGCTAAGCTGTTTCTGCCATAAAAAGGTGTGATTTCACTTCCTGCACATGTGTGAAAATTTAGGGTGTGTTCCAGTATAAAAGAACATGTTGCCACATGAAAAGCTGCGTTTTTAATGGCATTTGCAAAATCTCACCCTTGACCAAGTTTGTCAGCTCTCACAAAATCTTTAAGACCAGACCATGACTTGTTTTTCTGTGAGTGCACAGAAGTGTTAAAATACTGCAGTGACGGGAAAAAGAATATAAAAAAAAAACAAACCCCAAAAAAACCCGACGAGAGAGAGAGGAGAGAAAAAGGAAAAGCAAATGGAAAAGGAAAAGAAGACAAGAAGACAAAAGAAAGGGGAAAGTCCCATATATACAGGGTCTTGACACAACTGTCAGGAATTTGCAAAGACTTTCAGTGGTTTAAAGATCACCTGCCTCAGACAAAGGCTGTTGCCCCTGTAAGACTAAGGCGCTCTAGCACTTGGATTCAACAGGAAATGGGAGCCTTGAGACCTTGTGGAACTAGATGATCTTAAGGTCCTTTCCAACTCTAACTATTCTATGATTCTATGGTATGCTACAGGAGGAAGGGAGGATCCCTTCCCGAGAGGCACGCTGCCCACTTGAGGGATACTGCAGACCTCCTGTTGCACCCAGAACCTGGAGGACAGAACAAGAAGTTCTGATGGGAAGACAAGCAAAACTAAGAGTTTGCCTAAAATCAGTAAGATACTTCTTGTGAGGCTGGACTCCAAGACCTCTCCACATACTGCAGAACCTACAGGTTAAATAAGATTGGGATGCATCATGCAAAATGAGGTTAAGGGAAGAAATGGTTTCTGAAAGCTCTCAGGCCACTAGTATATCCTATGAAATCATTGTAAGAACAAAGTAGTTTCTCATTTTCAGCTATAAGACTAGAAGTATTAAAATAAAGGTTGATAAAATTATTTGACTACCAAAAACTGAACACTTCTAAAGAGGATAATCTAATGCAGATGTTTCCTCCACAGTGAGTAAAAAAAAAAATAAAATACATATATATATAAAGGGGAATTTTAGATATTTGGATTTTTCTTTGCTTCAAAGTAGCCTTGTACCGTGTGATACTCATGCTCTACATACAGCTTACTGTATATTCTTTAGTGCCTCACTAGCACTCAGATGTACTCAATAACGCTTTACATCAACTTCATTATGAAGTTTCAAAAATTACTTCAAACACTGTAAAAGGGCCAAGGCACTGCAATGAAGTTCACCAAAATCAGCAAGAGATGCTCTGTTTCAGCTGGAATTGTGAGTCCTGAGGAAAACTGAAGTTAAAAGAGAGGTTTGGATCAAGCCCTGAATCAGCTCTCCAAAGCAGGTGCAGAATACTGAATAACTCTAGGGCTGAAGTCAATTAGACCCACTCAGGTTTGGTCAATTAGTCATTCTTTTGATCTCTCAATCTAGCAGAAAGGTTAAAGAAAAAAAAGCTCATTTTTACTCAGATCCTCAGCTGCAGGGGTGGGGGGGTCCTCTCTCAATATTGAAGCAGAAAAACTTTTCTGGACTTCTTTTTCTTCTCTGTCTCGCACATTATTAGGTTTTGTGCAGTAGGGCAGGTTTGCAGATGCAGATGTTCAGACGGAGTAGAGGAATGGGTTCCCAAAGGGCACTGGGGCAGAGCTTCAGGATATTAAAAGGAGAGCAGGCTGATATTAAACCAGCATAAGCTGAATGTGAAATAGCACGGGGCTAGGCTCAGTACTGCAGCACCTAAGCTTTCACACACTGCAGCCAAGGAGCTCACAACTTCAGCAAATATACCTGGAGAACAAGCTGGGATGGGTCCCACAAAAAAAAAACCAACCCAAACCTGCTCATAATCAGGCTGAGCTTCACAACTGGAAATGACATGGAGAGGAATGTGAAGAAGTGTGGCTGAAGAAAAAGATTGTCCTAATCTGCAGGTACAGGATCACCCCAATGAGCCCTCATGACAGCAGTGCCCACTGGTCTTCCATCCCTGAAGCCTTCAAAACCTCTAAAACCTCTTAAATCTTGGCAGTTGCTATACTCACCCTGGCCATGAAAGATTCAGGTGTAACTGTGATTTCTGACCACCCAACTTACCTGATGCCCTCACAGCAAAGTATTTGGTTTACCATTTCCTCAGTGCTCAACCTCTTTCACCATGACAGGATACCCACGTGGTCCTGGGAGTGGCGGAAGGGAAACCTGCACTTAGTGCATTCACACAGGACAGGATCAGAAAATCGCCCTGGCTTCCCTCGCCACCTTTTCCCTCTAGAAGCTGCCCGGCACAGCAGTTTCCAACTCCTCAGGCGGACCTTTCCTTCTAAAATAAAAATTGCACTGTCCCAGAATAATTAATGCCACCTTTGCAAGTGAAATACTCATTATTTCTTAGCAAAGTTAATTTTATCCTACAAGATAAGTAGGCTTATCTTGTTAGTTAGTGTTATCCTATAAGAGAATAAGGAAGTTACCCTGGTATGGTTAAATTATACTGGAAGTCCCCAAGTAGAGCTCCTATTTTTGACTAGCCAATTCTGCATGTCCAGACAAGGCCTAAGACCTTTAATAGATAAAATACAAATCAGCCTGTTTCCCAAAGTAGAACTAAAGCAGATTCAATGGTTAGTTTTAATAATGGACATAGAGTGTTGCGTTCTAACACAAGGTATATACAATCTGCCTCATAGCTCTGAAACTGCTCTTGGTAGAACTATAGATGAATTTCCTGTGCTTTAGTATAGTTGTGTTTTGAGTTCATAGTTTTTGTACTCAAAACCATGCCAGCTTGTAACCTCAGACCACAGCTAACCCTGTGGAGACAAAGCACTGGATGTCTCAAGGATGGCATCTATACAATATTGAAGGCTCAAGCTGCTGAATACAAGCCAAAGAACATATATTAACATACATTTTACAATCTAAACATATTGGAAACTATGCAGATCTGACCCTTTTCAGAGTGATTTGAAAAGCACATGGGTATAGATTATTTTGATGGATTAAGTATTTTACTGAACTGCCTGCTTTAGCAGCTTCTAATCAAATTTCAAAGCATAAAATTCTAACATATTTTTGAATATTTGTGTATTACAAGATAAACCAAACAATTCACAGAGTGAAACCTTGGCCCTACTGAAATCAGTAGGAGTACTTTTGGAAACTCCTGTTGACTTGCAGGATGATAGGATTTCATCCTTGAGAAAATACATAGATGAACATGGTATGCTTTTCTTCTGACTAAAGGACTCCGGAACTAAAAAAAAATAAAATACCTTTTTATCAATAAAGATACTTTGTGTAGGGTGCTTTAGAACAGAGGAGACATAAGCCACAAGGATAAGTTCCCTGGCGTTAACACCATAACATTCCATATTCTTCCACAGTTCAACTGGTTGTGGGAAGACTCTCTTGTGCAGTATCTGTTGAACCCAGCAGGACTGCAGGAGACTCTTCCTAACCTGTGGTTCTCTTCATTTGTGGTTACCAGCAGGTGAGAGGCCAGCAAGATTGCCTAACAGTGTTCTGCCTATATTTGCCTGCAGACATATAGCTTTACACTGAAGAAGTCCTGTATCTCCTGACTTGTATGCCAAAAACATGGCTGATCAGTTACTTCTCTGGGATTAGTTTGGGATACTACCAGGAAACATACTGAGTCTCTTGAGATCTGACCCTGATGCCACAGGAGTGAATCGCACAATTCCCACTGTCAAACTGCCATGACTGTGCTGGGGCAGAGCATTTACAGACACATCCCTAAGCAGTCCTCAGGACATGCTGCATCATTGACTCTGGCATAATTTTACGCTCAAATGCATCAAAAGGCCGCAGCTTTAAGTGTACAGCTCCTGCCTCTGTGCCCTGGAGGTCTGAGCTATCCATCCCCCTGGAGACCCTGAATTCTCAGTGTACCAATATTTCCTTCAGTTAAAGCCACTGGGCATCCAGGTGCCTGATGCTAAGGGCAGCTGCAGCTAAGTAGGAGCAATCCCTGTTTTGCTACTAGTCCCCACCCATAAAAGATTTCCCACCCATCTCTGTGTAGGGATATAGTATGTCCTCATCTAAGGTGCTGTATAAGCAGAAGGCAGCAATGTTTCTTGCTAACATGGCAGCCTGGCAGGCAGGGCTGGCAGAGCAGGAAGTGCCCATGCAGGGAGTACACATACAGCTCACTGGTCTGAGCAGTTGAACCCACAGCTCCCAGCTCCTTGGCTCTCTGTACCATAAGGGGCAGAGGTGGTCTAGCTTTTTATCTGAGAAGGAAAAGATCAAGTCAAGCCCTGCTCCAGGAAAAATGTAATGTTGCATATTTCAATATTCAGCTGGGGTTTGTCATTGCCCCCGGAAAATTGTGCTGTGGGGGGAAAAATGACTTAAAAGCAAACACTTGGGAAAAGGCAGCTTATATTTTCCTCTGTCTTTTTCAAGTGCTCACAATCCCATATAACTTATGAGCTTATGATAGTCTATAAATCAGCAGCAGATACACAGAAGTTAGCACTGTCAGGGTAGCTGACCTTTGCAAACTGCCCAGTTTGCCGAAGTTATTAATGCAGAAACATCTCCCCATGCCTGTATCTTATACAGGTCCTGAAAGGTAGAATCAAAACCAAGAAACCAGTCCATGATGGCAAAGACATTTATAAAATGAAACGGAGCTGTGGAGCTGTGTGGGGCTTAGTGGAGCTGTGCCTCCACTGAGGGTTTTATCAATATTAAAATTTCCTAAAAGCTACCATACTGCAGACCAGCATTACTGCATCAGCAGAAATCTCTGCACAGAGTCGGTCTCAGAAGCAGCAGAAGTGGGAACTTACTTTTGCCAGCCCCTGGGGGAGGAGCCGCTCCATGAATTTTGTGCATATAGAAGTTGTTGATAAGCCCTCTTGCAACATCAATGCCTTTCCCATAGGCATTGGAGTAACCACTTCCTTTCTTCTAGTTTGCAGCTGCCTGTTTAGCTCAAGACAGAGAGCAGATATTAAGACCAGCTTAATAGGAGAGAACACCTGGAGCAAAGCCTGCTAGTGGCTCCTGCATCCACAGGAACAGCTCTGTGAAATGAAAGAGCCATGGCAAAGTCCATTCCTTTGACAGGGAACAGTGACATGACCCTAATTGCAATGGGGAAGGCAGTGACCCTCCTGCTCCGCTCCACAGAGAGCTCGACCCCTATAAAGTTTTATTCATATGGCATTTTTCTTTCCTGTTCTTGGAAAGTTCTGCATTTGTTGACTTTGTGTCAGCTGATTAATTGGGTATTAACAATGCCTTGGGTGAAATTCTGGTCTTGCCAAGCAGGAGGGGAATTACATCAATGATTAAACTCAGAGTTTATGATTGAATTTCCATACTTTTCCTTTATATATGGCAGCCCATGTGACTGGATCTTAGGGTAATTCACAAAGAGGAAAACACTTCCTAGTTGTTGCCCCCACCTATTAATATGCTATATATATTTTGCGTATTGAATAAAGAGGAATAACCTTTCTTGGATGTGAACATTATATGACATTGTGCAATGCAGTGTGGACAAGTCCTTGGCTACCTTCTGTAGGAAGTATGTGTTACGGTATTTGTTTTTCAGGGGTATGAAAACAGATCCTAGACTAGGGACAGCCAGGGCTGCTGCCTTTGTTCGGGCTTGAGTCAGCCCTGGAGAGCACACTGGTTAAGAATTTCTCTACCTAGTTTTGGTAGCCAAGCTGATGCATGATACGCTTCCTTTGGTGGTGAAGTCATATTTTTCCTACTCCCCTCTATGTGCAACTGTTCATTTCTGCATCCTGTTTACCAGCCCTTACCTGAAGAAGCAAGTATGCATGTAGGGGCCACATGTGTTCTTGGTTGAAAACAAAATTGATCTTCTTCTGGAAAAGATTTGTTGGAGGCTTAAAACTTGTTATTGCTATCTTGGTTGTAGCATGGCTCCCCCGGCAGCCAGGCCAATCCGACTGCCAGGGCAGTAAGTCACAACCAGGGAGCAGAAGAGAGAAGCCAGGAGCTGCCTTCGTTGCCTCTTTCTGCCAGTGAGAATGTATTCTGAACTGCCTGCAGGCAAGGAAGCACCTCATCACTGCTGGCTGCAGAGCAGGGACTGTGGATGAGAAGCTGCATATGGCAAAGGCAGAGATGACGTGGGATAAATCATCCCCAGCCTTTCTGAGCACAGATGATACAGAGTGAGCTTTAACACTTCCTACCCCCTTCGGGTATCCTTGAACACTGCAGCCTGGATTGGGAAAAGTAAATAAAGACATGATGTCTACAATCCCACACATGACACCTCAGGAGCAGAGACTCTGAGCTGCTGGCACCCTGGCCAGACTCAGTGCTTGGCCACCTTGCCCATGTGAGGTGAGAAGAGACCCAGCTTTTCCTCTCACTGTACCACATCCTTGGGCAGAAGTGGCAACTGCAATGCAGAGGACATGGGAAGTTGTGAAGGAGAGGGGCAGCAAGGTGGTACCTGGGGTCTCACAGGAGCAGCCTGGGCAGTGCAGAAAGCCCTGGGGTCCTGGCCAATTTTTCATTGTTGAAGTGTCTTTCCTGTCTTATGAGACATGATGGCATTATTGAAAATCCATGATGCTCAAAGTCGCATGCTCCAAAAATACCAAACATAGGGGAACGTTACATTCCCACATCTCCCATGCTGGCACCAGCTGCACGGAGTCCTTTATCTGGGCAATGCCTGGTGAAGTGTTTGCACCTTTTTGCCTTTTGGGTAGCTCTTGCCACACTCAGGTATACTACCGGCAGTGCTCGGCAGTGGTGCTTGCACTGCACACCTACAGCTGGCAGGGAGGAGGGGACTCAAATCTGTTCCTGCTATACAAGCAGCAGGATGCAGCATGGGGCAACTCTACCACTTCCCTGAAGTCTGCACCAGCTTGCTGTTGCTATTAGGTAAAATCCGAAGCGTTGGATGTGATAAATAAATCCTGATTGGTTTTGGTGCTGGCTACCTCTCCCAGCCGGCTGTGAGTCCTCAGGATTTTTCATAGTTATTACAGCACTAGCAGAGAATTTAGTGGAGTGAAAGAGCTTTTTACTGCAAATGGTTGTTTCTGTTCAACTAGTTATGCCTATTTTATTCCTAAGAGGCCACTAATCTGCAGCAGAGATGACTGAGAAGCCACTTCAAATGCAGAGGAGAGCAGTGATGTTAGCTGGACAGGTTATGAATAAACGATGTCAGTATTCACAACAAGGCTCTGTTAAGGGAAACGTTGGACCACGCTTGCTTTTTTAGCTTCTCTGGACAGAGCAATAAACTCACCACCTGCTGATGAGGTGTCCCTCGCTTAGTGTGAGGTGTCCCTGCCCATGGCAGTGGGGTTGGAACTAGATGATCTTAAGGTCCTTTCCAACCCTAACTATTCTATGATTCTATTCTACGATAAGGTTGGTGGCTTTCTCTGTGAAATCACTGCTCCTGCTCAGAAAGATGCAGTTCTCCATAGTGGTGCGGAAGGAGTAAAAGTGGAGGCACCAGGGAGCCCTTCAGCTCTACTCACTAGGTAAACCCCATTGATGCAACATTAAAGCACATGCCTAAAGGATATCAAACAGAATAAGGCCCCATAATATTTGCATTTATTTCTTTTAAACTGGATCTTCTATAAATCTTCCTCACACTAACAGTGACTGCTCAGCTAGGCTCCAGAAATGTACATAGTTTCTTCTAATTGCCTTCCTTCATTGCTTATTAGAAATAATCATGTCTACATTTTCAATCAATGATCTGTGATTTTATTTTGACCAGGTTTCTTCTTTCACCCGAGGGTTTCTTTTTGCTGTGGTGTTCCAAGATAGCTTCCCCCTGGAGCTGGAAGTTATGGGACTGTTCTTCCAATTACTGTGTGAACTTAGGTTTTTAAAATTCAAGAAGTTTGTACTCAATGAGTTTGACAGGCAAGCAAAACCTGGGGCAAAAATAAAAGGAAAAAAAATAAAAGAAAAAAGGAAAAAAAAGTGAAATAACAGCAAGACAACAGTTTCATAAATTTGGAAAGAAGGTTTCTTGCCAGTTTGTTTTTATTAACTGCTATAAAGGAAATGAGGCTCAAAGTATTGAAAAGATTGTGGGGGAGAAGGATCAGGTAAAGGGATTGCAAAACCACCGCAGACAAGTCTAAATTGGTCCATTGAAGAACCAGATTTCACATGCCTGAGAATCAATAACCAAGAATCACCACTGGCTATAAAAGTACTCACAGCTTACCAGTAATAACCAGTTATAATCATTTGCCTCTTCTTTTTTCCATCATAAAACACCCAGAAAGAATCAAAGAAAAAGATGCATTTGAGGTTCATACTGTCAGAAGTCTGTAACAGTTTTCGCATGCCAGGCAAGAGCATTGTTGGTTTGCCTTTGAAATGCTGGACCCATTGGCATAAATAGATTTGCAGATACTCCCCGAGCAACTAGGATGGGAGGTACTGAAAGGTACCACCACTGACACTTATATAAACAACACACTTGCAAGTAAAGATAGAACTGAGGTTTTTCTGGGAGGAAGAAGCTGTTGGTGAAGTCTGTCTTTCTGTTTGGGTTTTGTTACTATGATTTTAGGACTAGTTATAGTAGTTCATCACCTGATAACTTCCACAGAAAGTGCTTACTTTCCAGTGAAATTCTCCCTTTGATTTCCCATTAAACCATCTTTGTCCTTCCCCACCACAACCCAATAACCTTGTATTATGTGCACATTAATCCTTCTCTCCCTACCTACTTCAGAGACTTTACATTTGAAATTAGAAGTTATTATTTTGTTACTGTCATTTGTCATCTTCCACCTGAAAATAGTCAATATGATTCTCTATATGCTATAAATAACAAATTATGGTCTCAGATTGACTAACAATGTTATAATTCAATCAAGGAGCTTTCCTGCCATGCATAAACCCTCAAGTTGTACCCTGGTGGTTCCTGGTGTCACTAGACACCCGTGATTGAATTGCAGTCAATCAGGGACCACATATTACTCACTCAGGGTATTTCTAGAAATGAAAGGTTCTGAATACCCTGAAATATAAGGCAATGCTTGAAGAAGTAGGATGTTATTCATAATGAGGACAGTTAATTTTTTATATATTTAATGAGACTGTAGCATGGTTTGTGGTTTTTCTTTTTCCTTTTCTTCTTCCTGGGGAAGTAAATCATGACCTGTACATATATGAAATCATAAACTGTAGATAAAAAAATGCTTTTCAGTTCCCTATCAAGAAAATTAAGAAGTGGGAAAGGAAGGAAGAAAAGAAGAAAGGATAGTGTGAGGAAGAAAGAGAGAGAACAGAGAGAAGAAAGAGAAGAAAGAGAGGAAAGGGCAGAAGGAAGGGCAGGAGGGTGGGTAGGTGGGTGGCAGAAGGAAGGAAAGAAAGTAGAAAGGTAGGAAGGAAGGGAAAGTTAGCAATTTAACTGTGATTTAAGCTATAGTTTTCTGCTACAAAAAGGTCTCAGTAGAATTACACACAGAAGTGCCCTGTGTTGCCTGTTTGTCGGGCAGGGTGACAAACACTTTTGCACATCTGTCTAGTTTCCACTGGCTACTATGTGTTGTGTGCCCACCTCAGCAGGCAAATTTCAGATGGACAATATCTGTAATAGGACATGATATGGGAAACTGGTCAAGCACTGTCAGAAATTTATAGCTGCTGAAAGCATGAACATGTCCTGTGATGCACAGCTGGCTCGGTCACTGAAACATCAAACATCAGGGCCTTTATAGAAGCACCTAAATAATTCACAAACCACATGTATTTGTAGTGACAAAGAAGATTCACAGTTGTGTTGGGGAAGGTCTGGGTTTTAAGGGATTCACTGGAAGATCATCTCATCATTCTTTGAAATATATTCTTAGACGTGTTTCTGAGAACAGAACTATTGCACTCTCAGTACTTAGCAACCTTACTTCAATTTAGGATTGTGATATAACGAAACATTCCTTTGTTTTTTTGTTTGTTTGCTCAGGAAAAAAAATGAAGTATACTCTTTCTGTGGCCTTCAGAGGTGACCTGGTGCTTTTTCAGGATATAATAAAGGAAATAATTAAAGTCTTGGGAAAGGTTTGTATGGAATCACTGTTTCTCTAGAGCCAGATCAAGTAATAAAGAATTTTACTAGGATACAAAAGGCCCTGGTAATTTAAGAGAGAAGCAAACTCTTTTTCCAATATAGTTTCAGATTATATCATCTCTCAGGAATCCTCTGTGACTGGTCTTCCATTTAAAGAGAAATAGCCCCAAACTAATAGGATACTTGACCCCCAATTATAAATTGTCCTACTGTCATAGTCGGTACTATTTTTTATTACTACTCATGTTTTTTTAATTTCTCTTTCAAATAAATCTAGTCTTTCCACTGTTTTCACCAAACATGGGCCAAAAGAATCAGTTTTTGACTCCAAATTCCAAAAACCTGATGTCTCAGGAGATGGTTCCACAAACCCTTTCCTTGTGTTATTTTTAATCTTGGGAAATGGATTTGTGGCAGCAGCCAAATCTTTTGTTTCCTGGGGCAAGTGTCCATCTCCAGGATATCCCTACCCCTCAGGGAACATTCAGTTACTTTCCTGTGTTTATAAAAAGGATTGCCACTGATTTTGTTGCCTATCTCTGAACTCTTTGACAAACTTTTAAGATACGGCCCAAGGCATAGCTCTACCTTCACACAAATACATGTATTTATTTGTCTGATGTTGCTGACCATGTTCCTGAGAGCAGCAAAAAAAACATCACAGGAAGTTTGCAAGAAAGAGGTCGTTCCCTGAGGCCACCCTCCCATTCTCCTGGTTACACTCAGCTTCTGTATGGAAACACTGATCCTAAAGTATGGATTTTCAGGCCTTAAAATTGCTATTTGAGGGTTTATTACTTTAAATGTAGTGAGTTTTCATAGCTCATTGGCTTACTTCTTGCAGCACAATCAGTTCGATTCACCTGCTTGTTAGCTTTCTGGCCAGTGATGGTATGAAAGTTGCAGTTATGATGTGCACTCAAACCTAACCTAGTAGCACAGTCTAAATGCCAGCTAGACCAACCCAGCTGCTAAATTGGATGAATTCAGTACAGCACAATATGAGTATAAAAATTATTGTTTGTGGCCAAGATATTATTCTGTGTAATTCCCTTATTCAACAGCACAGTTATGTGTCCTGCATCATGGACTACCTACTCCTGTTCCCATCTTTATTTCCTGTATACCCGTAACATGTCAAGGACTTCCAAATGTAGAAGATAGACATTGACATTTTTCCGAGAATCTTTTATGTTATGAAATAATCACGTTTACAGTCTAAAAACTGTTATTAAATTTATGGATTTTCACTGAATTTCACCCATGTTTGTTTTCTTAGCAGGGGAGAAACATGCGTTTCTCTTCTCAGGTCTAAATGAAGGGCAGAATCAGGCTTTATCCACAAACAGATGGAGAAATGCTCACGTTAGGGGAATCAGAGGCTGGGCCTCCTTGAGAAAGATCAAAAGGTAAATCCTGTGTCCTACAAACCCCTTCTGAACCTGCACATCAACAAGTAAAACAGTCAGCCAAAGCACTCTGCCTTTCAAGAGGGAAAAAATACAGGTGCTTGTATTTAGTTGCCTTACTAGAGTCACCCAAATTTGACTGCTCTAACCACAGCTTCCCACTTTAACCTATTTCAGCCACTACAGAGGCAGTTTTACAAGAATTAACTTACTACAGTCTCTGCTATAATATGAAAATACAAGGTGGCATCTCACAGTTCATTCTTAGCCTTGATGCTGTTGCAGAATGTTATTGGACTTGCCAGAGATGTCACCAATCCAGAGAGGAAAACAGTCATTCCCCAGTTCCCTGAGGCTATGTGTAGCCCCACAAAGCTCTTAACAACACACTCCAGCCTTCTTATCTAAAAAGAGTTGCCATGACTTGATGCAAGCAGATGAGGAAAGGCTACAAAGAGAATTGACAGCCCCCAGCTTTAGCAATATTTTTCTGTTTGGCTAAAAGACTGTGATCTGAAAACTAGTTAGCACAGAACTATTATACACCAAGAGCCCAATATTGTGTTTTTTAATGTAATTGGTTTCAGTGGTAGCTAAGGAGACTTGCAGATATGCAAGAATAGGTGCTAAATCTATTTTGCCTACATAAATTGTATTTTGCTTTGCAAAAGCCCCAGTTGAATTTTGAAAGACTTTACAAGTTCACAGGCTGCACCCGTAGGTCTAGTGTCTGCAGTACTTTGTAGAGAAGTCTTTTTCTTGTGTGAATTCCCTGCAATTGCAGTCTCATCTCCTGTAGCACCATGTAAGCACTGGATATTATCTATAACAAGCAAAGCAGTAGCTACAGCTGTACCTCATCCCCATTGTACTTCATATTGACTCACTTTAAACTTACGGGAACCCTCCAAAGCTTTCACATAAAACATTTGAGTAAACAAAATTTGATTATTTACAAATGATCTCATGTTGTTTTGCCATGGCCAGAACTGAGAACAGCCATTAGACGGCCTGTCGACCAGATTTTCTTTGGGCTGGTTCAACTTAACTATTCCGGAGTGCTATTGCTGATATGTTACAACATGTCTGTATCTTTGATTACACCTCAGATTGTCTGATCCATACAAGGTATTCAAGGTGAGGTATTCAAAACTGCATTTAAGACTGTCGTATTTAAACAGCTGTGGATATTAATTAAACTTTCCAACATCCTTACCAGCTGGGAAAAGATCCTAGTATTACCATCAACATTTCAGAGGTGGCAGAGTTGAATCCAGAAATGCTAAGGCCTCTATTTCTAACATTTTTGCCTGGAGTTGCAAAACAGAATACACAGAATTTTAAGCACCTTATATGTAAACAGTCAAATATTCAGGTTTGTTGCCATTCTGTATCTCCTCCCAGCTTCAGCAAGCAGTTGGACAAGGTCTATGAGATGAAGGACTGTCTCTGCACCTGGTGTTTGCCATGAGTAATAAAAATATATATACAGGTGGCTATTAGATATTATCAAGAAACATCCCATCTCCCTTTCTAAATGAAAAAATTATGTCAGAGTATTAAAACTTTTTGAAGACACACTAATGTTCAATGAAAATGTTGGCAAGAAATTTTTTAATCTCTGGGATAGAATTACTGTGTGGGAAAACCAACTTTGGATAGCCAAGATCCCTCATCTCACCTTAGATGGGGAGATGATAGGTCAAGTTCCTCATCTGAACCATTGCCCTAACCTACTTGACTTTTAAAGCTTTTACTATTCTGCCTATTCTTTATTTTCTCCCCACTCCCTCAAAAAAAGAAAAAAAAAATAAAGAAAAGAAAAAGGAAGAAAGATCTCATATTCTTTCTGCACTGGAATAAAAACAAATTTTGAAACCGCAACATTTTTCACAAAACAGAATTCTTGTTTTCTGGCCAGTCCTATTACTTATTATTATCGACCTTTCAGAGACTCCAATTTAAGATTTTTAGTGAAACTTCAGTGGGAATCAGTGCCAGGGCTGCAGTCAGCGCTCTAAAATCCCCAACTTCCCATTCTGCTAGCTTTCTCACACCAAAGATGCCTCCCCTCCCCAAAAACAGCCCAGGAAGAAAAACCACTAATGATCTTCGCCCTTGCAAAGAAAACCATCTGAGTTTTACGTTTGTGCAGCAAGAATGTCTTCTGTCCTTTCCCATAATAACCTGCTCAGATATTTTTTAAACAGCTGTAACCAATGCCGTCCTCAATAAAGTAAACGGAAAAGAGGAAAAACACACACTGCAGCACATTTGACAGTCAAACGCCTAGAAGAGAAGTGTTTCAGGCCCCAGGAGACATGGCATCAGTGCTCCATGGCCACTTGAAACTCCTCACTCTGGCTATGGTTGGAAGCGTCATATTTTTGACACCTTACTCCCAGAAATGCTTCCCTGTGGCAGATGCTGCTGTGATTAATATTAGGGAAGCTCAGAACAAGCATGACATCACTGTGACATCATTCCTCCTGTCCCTAGGGTACCTGGGAAGCAGACCTTTCACATACACTGTAGCACCCATGACAGCCTTCCTTGGAATGTTTTAAGGCAGCAAAGCTTTAAGGCCTGTCTCCTGTTCTCTCACATCCCTAAGCTTGGCGTGAGCAACCTATCCAGATTTACACTCCCTGTTTTACTAGCCCATCAGACTTGGGACATACCTTCTGGCAGAGACGTACGGAATGTAAGTAAGTGTCTGTGTTACTTGTCAAAAGTCAATTTCTCTGAGAGGTTAAAGATCTGAGGGTTTTTACATAAAGCACTTTTTTTTTCCCCCTAGGAAAGGTCAAAATTTAAGCTTTGGAATAGTCTAACACATTTCTCAGACCAGTCTCACATGCAGTGCTGTTTCTGTCTTGCTAACCACTAGCCCTCCTCCACTTTATCCTTCGCTGAAGTTTGAGAGCATCTTATATATGTTCTTGTGTATGTAGAGAGGTGCTGAAACCTTCAAAATGGTCTGTTGGCTTGGAAGGGAATAGAGCAGCCAGTGTTTTTTTCTTGGATCCTCTCAGTAATGAACATTTGATTAATAAAATGTTCTTGGCACCTCCCTTTTATTCCATCCACCAAATAAAGCCTCTTTGAAAATGTCTAGTTTTCCTGTATCAAATTCGGCAGCTTTGAAGAAAAGCTTCATTTACTCCACCAAAATGGGTCAGGATGATAAAGAAGCACACTAAGGATTTAATGATCATTTCTGACTAGGTCTTCTCCTTCATCAATTATTACAGAAATTAGGGTTTGTGGCCATTTCTGATGCAATGCATTTCCCTGTACCAATAGTCAAGGGCTGAATTTAATTCTTAAAACTCATAGGACTAGATGACTCTTGGGGAGAAGACCAGAAAAGTTATGTCCTGCCAGTTGAAAATGAAATTTGAGCATTAACTTGTTCTTACTATATATATTTAAGCATCCAATAAAAAACAGTTGGGGCCCCATTGCACTGGCCCCAAGGAAGAGAGATCCTGCTGGGTTTTTATATAGTACTTTTAAAAGCAGTATTTTTGTGGACAAGAAAAATATTGAAATAAGCTGCCTGCAACACTTTCAAGGAAACCAATGGGGCACAAAACCTGGATGGTTTTTAAGAGATTTGCTACTGCTATAAATGAGATATGGCCCAAAAGAGAGATTTCTTCTAACATAGTGGCTGCCATTATCAGAGGACTACTATCATATCACTGTGCCATACTTTAAGCCAACTTGGAGAAGACGCTACTTATTTGGATTATATTTGACATGTCCTCCTTGGGATAGAAAGGCAATTCCCTATGATTCACCTTAGGTGTTTTGAAAAGACAAAACATTTCAGTAAGTAATGGCCTCTGGAGAATAACTCCTCCATAAAGAGAAGACGGCCACTGAGGACAAAAATGTAGGAGGAGAGGTGCTGAGCACTGTCACATGTTGGAACCACATGCTGGGTTATAAATCACAGAGATATCCTTGGCTGCAATCAGGCATGGGCTCAGAACCATTCACAATGAGGTGTTCTAGATACATGCTAATTCAGGATCTTATCTTGATGAATGAATGGCGCCACTTCAGTGAATACTGTATTAGCCATTCTGCACTTTTACTGCTAATTGACTGTAGGGTGAAGACAAATTGTCTCCTTTCCCCTCTGAACAGTGTCAAGATTAAACAGTGAAAGGACATGGAAAGAATAATTGCTTAAGGCTCTGGCATGATGTTTTCTCCTGTACAAACATACAATTAGGCTGTCTTAACCTCCCAATGTAGCAATAAACACCACTTCACAAACTAATTTACAGGCAAAAGTCAGAGACAGGGCTGGAGCGCTGCTCTGCAAGGCGAGGGCCCTGTCATTCAGCCAAAGGGGCAGTTCCACTAATTTAAGCCAGCAAAAATCCTTGTGTGCTTTCCTCCAACTCAAATGAGACTGAAATAAAGTCTATACATTCAAATCATTGAGCAAACCAGCTAATAAAAACTGCATTTGTGACTGGTCATAAAAAAAGAATGTAATTGGTCATACTCAAGAAACTACTCTTAACAGGGAAGCAAGGGGAGCAAGGTCTTAATAATATTGACTTTTCTAACGCTTTGACGTTTTTCTGCCTCAATCGCTATCTGTCAGTCAGTAACACCTACAGATGTGAACTGCCAGTGAGCATTTCTTTAGTTGGGCTGATGGCAGGGCCAGGTTTGCAGTGGAGACACTGTGCTTTTCATGTACCACACTCTGCCCTCCTCCCACCGAGAGGTTATCTGAACTGCATTTGGGGCTATATTTGCAAAGACAGTACAAACTTTTATTTTCTATATGCAAAAAGCAGGACAAACTATGAAATATGAACTGACAATCCACAGCAGGGATTATGAGTGAAAGCTGCCCCAGGTCCTCCTTTGGCTGGCAGAGGTCCCAAGCCCACCCCTGTGCCATACTGGGCACCTTTCGCAGCCACAGGCATTGCCCCAACTTCTTGGCCCCTGAACCACATGCAGCTATGTGTGAAGGACAGATCTCTGGGGAGATCTTATGAACTCTCTGGACTCTAAAGTTTGCTTCTCCAATTTATGTGACTTAGGTGAAAACAGTCCAAAAGACACAGCAACCTGAGAGAGCTGCTCTAGGCTCCTGTATAAACCTGGAGTTGAGATACAGACACTGCCTAAACCCCAAGTTATCTTGTTTTCACAGTGAATTCAGACTGAAATAGCAAACTTGGACTATCTAACCAGAGTTAGGAATGTACTTATTTGGCAATGCTGTGCTAGACAGATATCCACAGTGTAAACTCTGAGAACTTCACAGGTGTAAATAATCTCAAGTTGTTGCTCATGACCCTTATTGCACGGACTCTCAGTGAACCTGACTGGAATCCCACCATCACTGGTAACACTGGGAGGGACTGGGTCCACTCAGTCGTTTGGATGCCTGATCTGAGTGAGTTCTAGTTGCAGGTTTTGTTCCCTGTCCCAAGAAGTACAAGAAAGCCTCAGCCTGTTCCTCTCATGCCCACTGCATCACTGGGTTTTATCAAGACCCAAGGTGGAGACAAGGCTCCTTTCCAATCACCTCTGGGTCACAGCAGATTTCTGAGAGGGTGTGTGGGGACCCATGGGCAACCCCATCCCAAAACAAGTACTTCTGGCCATTAACATTCATTACTTCAAGATCCTTCAGCCTAAGGATGGAAGTACCTAATGAATTTAGCTACCTGTGAAGTTAGGGTAGTGGCTAAACTGGATTCTTCTTTAGGTCTTAGGCTCTGGAGTCTCCATTTAGGAGAAATGAATCCCACACTGAATGAAAAGACAACATAAAAATTTTCCCTGCCTCAGGGGGATCTGCTCACTGGCTTAGACGATGCTCATCATGCGTTCTTCACCACATTCATCACTGGCTGTTCACTGCAGTAAGTGTCATCAATTTTTTTTCATGTACTCGGAGTACACCATAGGCGTTTTAACTTCCTGTGACAAGCCAGGACAGTCGATATTTTCACTATTTGCAAAGTTGCAACATACTGGCCTTTGTCAGCTGTCTTCATGTCGGCTTCAGAGAAGCATAGTAAGCTTTATTTGTTTCATTTATTTTCTCCCATAAGCTGACAGTATGGCCCATTGTCCATTGTTTCTTCTAATGTGTCCCTTAAGGATAAATATGGCTCTGGATCACAATAACATTTTGCTGAGGCTCCTAAATAGCCCTTACTATAAGGCTGTGCCTGTCTTTGTCGAAAGCAGTATCACTTTTCTTCAATAAAAGATCTTTGAACAGCAAAGCACCCCTGTATTTTGGAAGGTGGGCCAGCTCTAGCTGCACTACTGAGAGACTTCAGCCTTTCCATTCTTCCACATTCTTCCAAAAATATAACAAATAATAAGGTTACAAGAGGGTATGCAGCTTAGTGTATAAAAAACCCCTAATCAGATATCTTTACTTCCCATAAACACTTTCAGCTGCAGCTTCTGTGCCCAGAAAAAAAAAAAAAAAAAAGAAAAAAAAAAAAAGAAAAAAGTTTTTTTTTTCCAGTGGGGCTGCTAAATTCCGTATCTCACTAAGAAACATCAATGGACAAGACGGCAAGAGAGATTTTACTTCCATATGACTAATGAAGGCAAATCCCAGGAAGAGTGAAAGACCTATCTCAAAATAAAAGCTACCTGTGCTTCCCTGAATTGGGGTTTTGGAGTGAGATATCTACCACCAGGTAAGCAAACACTCTTCCAGCAGTGAAGACATAGCCTAAGACCTAAGTTGTTTCCAAGAATTTTAAAACTGATACTGAGGTCTTTTCCTCTGAAATCTGAGTAAAGACTGGTGCGTTACTGATGAAGACCAAGGAAAATGCCACATCTTCAGGGTGAGACAGACCGATTAACGCAGCAAAGGTTAAAAACTATCCTGAGAAATCTGTAGG
The DNA here is from genome assembly GCA_039720435.1 of Amazona ochrocephala. Classification (NCBI taxonomy): domain Eukaryota; kingdom Metazoa; phylum Chordata; class Aves; order Psittaciformes; family Psittacidae; genus Amazona; species Amazona ochrocephala. The sequence continues at coordinate 52,572,013 of CM077878.1, forward strand.
GGGAAGCTGGGCAGCAGGAGAGAACGTGATTTAGGAAGCATTCCCAGCCAGGACTCACCTATAGGTCTTACAAGCCGAGACAGGATACTGGCAACTCCCCAAAGCAACATTTTTGTAAACCTCTGTTTTTGACATGCATCTCAAGCCAATCTCTCCAAGTAACCCTGGAAAATATGAGTGGAAACCAGGGTTGATTTCATCTACATGCAGTGAGGCCTTAACCCATCATCATCAAAGAATAGAGAGAGGCAGTTTACCTCAGCTTACATTATGTGCTTAAGGTCAGGTGAGATGAATCCCAACCAGAATGCCCCCATGGCATAGTGCAGTGCCACATGGGACACCCATCCCAATTCTAAGCAAGCATGCAGGGTTAACAAAAAGTGGCCTAATGCCCCAGCAAGGCTGGTAAGAGTTCTTGAACTGTTGGGCACAGCACCACAATAAAGGGACCTACCTTTTCCCTGGTTCATAATGATCATAGCAACCAGGAAATTGGTTCTCTCTTTTAAAGACAGCCCACATATTCAGAGAATTGCTGAATCAGGTTCCTGGGACTGCAGAGGTTCATGCAAATTATGCTTATCAGCAGTTTCAAGCTGTCATCTCTACCTGTAGTAATCAAACGTGTACATTCTGCCTGTTCTTACAGGAAAAATGTTCTGATGAAGTTGGCATGAAAGGCAGCTGAGTGTTACAGCCCTTCAGGTGAGCTCTGCAAGGACGTGAACAGCCAGAGCCACCTGAAAACTGTAAGACCTCTGAGTAGCCAACCCAGTCTCCCCATTAACCTTGGTGCAGGTGATATACACACCATCCTTCTCATCAGCAGAGTGGTTTCCAGAGGGAAAACACAAAAGACTCAATCCCCCTTGACTGCCCACTCACCCATCTTAATCCACCCAAACATCAGTCACCTGGATAAAGGCATGACAAAGTTGCCTATGTAAAGTCAATGGCTTGATGGTTGGCAGACTCTTCAAGGTCCTATGCTGACCTGGTGTGGGAAATGCAGTCACTCAGCTCCCACTGGCTTCCCAGGTTTTGAATCTGGGGGAGTATTTAGATAGCAAATCTTTGGGAACTGCATCTTATTCTGGAAATCTGCTTTTCCTGGAAGCATGAGCCTTCGGTCTCAGCAGGGTTAGCAAGCTGTTCACAATACACACTTTCAAAAGCATATGGGCCAAAAGTCGACGAGACTTTTTTCCTGAGTAATAAAGTTAGGTTATCCAACAACAACACTCAGCTATTTCTGCAAATGTGTGATAACATGCCACAAACCTGCAGACCAGTCTTCCCAAGAAATGCCACCAATGCATTAGGCTTTCTGCCATGGTACTCTGGGCTTATGAACAGCAGCAAGGCAGCCTGGGATTGACTCAAAGGCTGAAGCAAGAGCTGGGGTTTGTCTGTGAGCAGCGTTCTTCTCTAAATTAAACCCCTGATATTTTATACTATGGAAGCCAGTCTTGGAAAATGGGGGATTCATCAAGGTAAGGCACAATTTAGTAGTTTAATTATGAGCCCTTTAATGTCTTTTCATAATCAGTTAATAAATACCTTCACAATAAAATTGAATTTAAGCTTTTAATAGGCTGTGTTGGATTGAACCTAAACAAAAGAATTAGCAGCTCCAGGCATTGTGCAATAACTTCGCACTGCTTGGTGCCAGGAGAAACAAAGCATTTCAAGTACATTTTTTTGTACCTCACTATAATAAACGCTTGTAATATTCCCCAATTTCTGGAGTGTAAGATGCAGATCTTATTTATCACAGTATGTGACACATCTGGCACATGGATCAGGAAACAACTGTTTTACTTCATTTCTGTCATCACCTTCCAACAGATTTCTTTCACATTCCAATTTGGACGAGAGAACTTGGACTTTCTCTCCATAAGTTCTCCATTAACAGTTTCGCAGCAATGAGCACTATTGGTTCGTTCTCCTTCCACAGCAATTAGTTACACCAAGCTGCATATTTTGACTTTTATTACAAGCGAACGTGTAAAATTGCTGGTATTTACTCCTATCTGCTCCCAGTGCCTCTGTCACAGGCAGATCAGGGAGATGCTTGCTGACTGTCATTACCTCTGTTTAGTACCACTTCCAAGAGGCGTCGCTGCCTGGATGTGCGTTGCCTGTTTCTGCCGCCTCCTGTCACTGTTATTAACATGTGTTTTATTTATAGTAGGGCTTTTGTTATGTCGCTGAGTGTGTTTCACAGCTGAAGAAAGCGCTCTCACTTCTTGAGCAGGGGTGGGCGTATCAAACTCGCTGAGATGGGAGCTTTGCAAGCTGCACAAATGACTGTGCACTAATAAAGCTTGAAAAGCTTGAATTACACTGGAACCCACAAAAATTTTCAAATTAAAATTCCATATTTAGAGGCCCCCTGTGGGTTGTGATTTTATTTAGTTTAATCCCCTCTGGAGGCCAATTAGGTAGACACCCTTCTGCACATGCATACACCAGCACAAAAAAATCAAACATATAAGACTAGTTAAAAAGGGGAGGTAGTATATCACTCATCCATTCAAAGGCTGAAATTCTTTTCCCTTCTGCTGTCCCTGAAAATAACATGGCTGTCAGAAATCAATAAAAGTACATGCAAAGAGTACTCATTTTATTTTTCTAGGCTGTGTTTTAACTTTCCCTTGTTTCTTTCTGCTACATCTAGTAAATTTTCACTGTTGCATACTGTTTCACCAAATGCATAGTAAGTGCAAAACCTCCAGTGTTACTGGCAGGCAAGGGCCAGATGCCTTGTTTCTTAGCCTGGGAAGTAAAGAGGTGCTGCGAAAATAAATTCCTTGGGCAACTGATTGAAATTTATCATCTCCGCCTAAAGTGCATGTGTGGGGTGGGATGCGCTCCACTTTCCCTAGCTGAATCCCATTAAGTACAGTAGGCTTGTCCCGGCAGTGAGCCCATAGAAAGTCTGACTCTATACACACAGATGTAACTCACCCCTTCCCATAACTTTTTCTTTTGCATAAACTGTTGGCAAGGAGCCAGCTTCATCACTGCTGCTCTTTGTATCAGAAGTGCAAACTTTGCCTCCTTTGTACCACGTGGCAGACACCACATGTCCTGTATGAAAAAGAAGTTAATAAAATGCATGCTGAAAATATGAAAGAAGGTCAGAGGTGATGCTTTGGTAATGAGGGCTTCTCCAAGCGGGGAGAACAAAAGATCAAAGTTTTTGTAACTGTTACATCTGTCTATAGCAATGGGAAGTAACAAATAAGTATTCCCAGCACCCACTTGTGCTTTCACAACCAGAATGGGTTAAGAGTCCAAAATTGCAAGTTCTTAAAACTTTTTCAGATATTTAGTATTAAAAGCACCTTTCCTGAAGGTAACACATTCATACTAAAGTGTTGATGAGAAAGTGTCTCTCCTGTCAAGATAAAACATCCACCATGGTATGCCCTGGACCAAGCACCCTCCTTGCCTGAGCATGGCGCACAGGGCACAGGCAGCAACAGGGGTCTGCGGGGCAGCTCCCAGCGTATTCTGGGGGCAACCATCAGCTGTGGCTAGGAGCTGCAGGCTGCCACCATGGTACACAGAGAGCAATCCTGGTATGGAAGAGGAAAACCCAATTTGTGAGATTCAGCAGCTCAAGTGAATTTTCAGGATAAGCATCTTTCTGATTATCTGAAGAATTGCATGGGGTCTGTGCTTCAGATACACTGATCTAAATCTTAGAGAACAACATAATGAAAACAAGGACTAAGGAAATACGCCTGAAATAAATGTAATTTTACAGCACTTTAAAACAGATTAGGGCAAAAAGTCTATTTTGTTTTACAGGGCTCTTATCCTGTGCTCATTGCTACAGTATATGAGCAGCACATAGAATCTCCCATATGTTGTTTATTCTCTCATCTGCCACACAGGGGCAATGCATCTGCAACAACTGTCATGCCTGGGGAGGCTCCAGCTTCACTTTTTCAGAGATCTCACAGAGGCGTGGTGGGGACACTTCTGCCAGCATGCTTTGTCTGGGATTTGTGTTTGAGGAAGTCAGGTGAAAGAGGGAAAGCATATTAGAAAAATCCTGAAGCAAATTCAACGTTTATTCCAGATTAAGTGTAAAGAGTCCTCATTCAAGTTATAGGTAAGGTAAAAAAATCACTTAAGAACAAAGGGAATAATCTTCTAAAAAGACTAAGGTTGTCATAACTATGAGGATACTTAAAAGCATTCAACATGCACACAACGACAATGTATAGGCCCACCTCTGGATCTGACTCAAAGTCTGGGAAAGGATTTTATATTTTAATGTAAGATGTGCAAGTCTAATTTATTCCAAAACCACAGCAGATCTCTCACCACCCGTTAGGACTGCAGGAACGCAAAGGCTGCAATTTACAGCCAAACACTGTGCCGGTGTGAAGGTCTGCCAGGGTGCCTGCAGCTGCACGGACACACAGCTCCCACTCTTCCCTTGCAAACAATAGGGCTGGAACACACAACTTATTTGCCTGATTTTATGACAAAATGTACTTGTACCTAATGATGGCTGCATCAGGACAGCTAACTAGAAAAGATGTTCTGGACTTTCTGTGTTTCCCAGCATCTGTAAATTAGGGAGAAAGCAAGCCGTAAGTCCTTACCCATCCACCTCCCATGGAGAAATGAGCAGGAAACTGAGCCCTGAAATTCATTGAGTTTCCTCTACCCTACATGTGTTACTCCCTTGTAGGGGAGAATGGGGCCTTTTATACCCCCATAGCTCTGGGCTCTTTGAGTAATGAAGGGAACACATTTATTGGTACAAGGTTTGGTGTTTATTGATGCTACCCATTTTTCACCAGGTTTAACACTCTGTGGGGAAGGCGCACAGACTTTCCAAAACACATTTTATAATCAAGCCATTTCAAGGTTTATGCAGTGTAATATGTTTAACTGTTAAATTGTAAATAAAAGTCACCGCCCAACGCTTAGCCCCCTTCAAGACATTATAGTCAGCTACATCTTTAGTTATCTGATTTATAAGCAACCCGCCAGCACTGTTGCATCTGTTACATGTACATGCTATTTACCTGGCAGATGTCCCTGCTCATTGCAGAGGGGTTAGGCTAGATGATCTTTGAAGATTCCTTCCAACCCAAACTATTCTATGATCCTATGTAGTATACAAACTTATCCTGGGAGGGGTTGTGGGCTTAACCTATCCCTGCCTCACCCTTGACTTGGCAAATAGGGGAAAAATTCCTTTCCCACTGTAAACCCAAAATATATTCCTGCCTCAACCTCTGCTCAAGTAGGCCTCCACGTTTTAACAAACCTGTTGACTGATTTGCCTTCTCTGCTGGGTGTTTTTTAAAGGATACCTTCTTCTGAGGTCTCCTCACCCTTCCCAGCAGCTGCGCTCCCTCCTGTGACAACACCAAGCCCGAGGAAACCCTAAAGCACAGGGAATTTACTCCTAGAGAAGGGCTGGGAATAAAACACGGCCCCACATATGCTGAGGGAAGGTGTTTTAGGAGGCAAAACCACATGCATATGCATAAAAGCCTAGGCACCCTCAACCCACACCAGATATTTCCCAGACCCTATTCCTAATATAAATCAGTGGGGAACTGTCTTGCTGAGTGTAAGAAATCTTGTGCTGTAGTTTAACAGAAGAGACACTACTGCCCGTCACCCTGCAGGCAGCCCCACACGCACCCAGAAGAGCTCCCCGGCTCTTTCTGGAGGCCTTGCAGAGGGGTCCATTGGATGAGGCATGAGGAGTATTAAGTGTTTCCAGAACTCTTCATCTGGTATTGATTTTACGAAGTCTGGACCTGGCAAACAGCGTTAGCACAATGAAGGCTTGCGAGAGTGATTGTTCTGCCCTCATTTGCCTTTTGGGCACCAGCACAGCACTACCCGTCGTAGTGCCTGTTCATAGACGAGTTGCTACAAATGGTCCAACTATTTACTTCTCAGTTTGTTATTCTCCACCAAAAAGCAAACCCTTTAATGGCAGAATAAATTAATAAAAACATACCATCTCATATTTAGGCTGAGAAACAGGTACCCTATCTGTTTTAGTTATTAAATAAAAATTCCCCAAAGATGATAAAGTAGCTCTTATCTTTTATGACAGCACACCCAGATCAAACGCTTCTCATGGCAAGACAAAAACCCACAGGGGGGTGCTCTCCTTTGCAGAGATTCATTTGCTATCTGATATTGATGTGTTACTTAATTTATTGATCCACAGAGGAATGAGGATCCAAAAGCAGTACAAACTGCATTCTGCATAGGTTCTTACAGAGAAAAAGTACTATCTCCTCTTCCTTCTTGTAACTGTTTCTGAAAATGGGTGCCCCTGTCCTGATGTCAGTGTATTGTCATAGTACAAAAAATGCCAGGTCAGGTTTGACAAACCTGACAGTTTGTCACTAGAGTTGCACAATAAGCCTTATTCTACAGTGCATTCCTGTTGCAACTTTCCCAGTATGAACTATGAAGCTGTCAATTTTAATAAATAAATAAAATAACTTGCATGGAAGCATGGTCTTTAATCCTGATTACTCCTTTTAAATTCAAAAAACAATTAATTTAATGGAAAGGCATTAAGGAGGCAGCCCAGATATGATACATTGAGAATGGTTTAATATTTTCCTATGTATTTTTTCACCTTATTTTAGTGAAGATCAGAGATTTCAAACCCATACATGTGAAGGTTACAGTAGGTTACAGGGGAGCCTGTGAAAAAGACATACCAAGACAGGGTGAAAGATAGAGACCTCCACTGAGGCTGTGTTCTACAGACCATGGCTACGAAGGAGGGAAGGGCAGCACAGCCAGGTCTTAGCCTTAATACAGAGAGACCTTTCCCTGGCATTTAACCTTTCTATCCCTTTCAATCCAGTTGCTTTTTTTTTCTCACATGTTTGCAAAAACTCATTTCAGGAAGACACATCACCCTAGAACAGCTGCTGTTCCCCTGTATCCTAGAAAATTAGAAACAAAAATTAAAGAATGTAATTTTTCTACTGAGCAGTAGATTACTGCAAAATCACCCTCTACCAGTGGAGTCAATTGGATGCTTATGTCTAACCTCAGGGGAGTAAGATCTGGCCAACACTGGGCTTGAACTCATCAGAACTGAGCAGGAGATGTCTTTCTCACCACATACAGCTTTTTCAAGACAGTGGAAAATGAAAGTATCTCATTCTGCATTAGTATGCCACCAAATCCCTGAAATCTTGCCCATGACAAGAAAGGAGCTCATGGAGAAGACCAACACAATAGCCACTAGTTGGGCTGGGACAACAGAAACAAGTTTAAATGCTTCCATTTCCAGTGTTTTTTTTATCCAGGACAATGCACTAAACAATGAGTCAGTATTCAGCTTTGCCTTTTCTGTCTTAATGAACCTTCATTCACAGAAGTGGGGCATCTTCCCCATGACTGATGTTCGAACATTTCTCTGGGGGCCAGAAGACTTTGGAGGGCTCAAGAGGTAGGTGTCTCCAACAGTCCATAGGAAAGTTTTAGCCATCAAATTGTTATTTGCTTGGTTTTCTAATTTCTTTTTCATTTTCAGATCAAATTCTACCCTGTAACACAGTTACCATTCTCATCAGAATTCATACACTCTGATGAAACATCAGTTCAGTATTTGCCTACTGAAAATTTGTGTAATTTAAAATATCCCAGCTTGTTCCGGTCTCACAAATGACAGATGATGACAGCTACTCAGGTTGGCAACTGTATTGCTAACATTTACATACTTCTTAATGCCCACTTCAGTAGTTGGCACAGTAGCACCAGGATTTCAGGTTTACTTCAGGAGAACACAGTGCTTCCAACCTCTTGATGTGTTGTGCAGGGTCCCACTGTGCTGAAGCTTGTGACTCTTATTTCGCTCTCCTTAATTTCAGCAACTGCTCCTGTAAGAGGAATACACACTATCAGGCAGTGGGATGTCATCAACACTATCCTGCAGGATGCTGCTTTCCTCAGTTCAAAGTCTTCCAACTGGGGCTCCATTTGATCAGAGATTTATTGCTTTCACATTGTCTAAATATCCTGTGGATATCCTCAACTTAGCAGCTGCTGAGAAATTAATATGTAGGCTGAATAAATTATGCCAAACTTTTGCAGTTGTGAAAGATCCAGAACTTCTTTCCACAGTACGGCGCAAAATCTTGAGCCCTTAAGTAAAAACTGGCTAACTAATTAAAAAAATAAATAGAAATACTTCTTTAAAGTTGCTGCCCACTGAAGGAGCCCCATTATTTTTATTTCCTACCAAAAGTTTTTCTCTCAGACTCATGACAGCAAATTTTATGATTGTCCTAAGAAAGTATGCAAACAAAAATACAAAGTCCCCTGACTATGCAAGTAAAAGGGTCTGTTTCTTGAATGTGCGCTGTAGAGACAGTTGTCTAGACTCTTCAGCCTACTATTATTAGATATGACCATGCATCCTTCAGTGTTTCCTAACTTTCCTACTAGTCTTCACAATTCTGCTGTGCGAGTTCATTTAAGTCACACAGACAGTATTGACATCTCCTATTCTCATCTGGGAGGAAGGATGTGTCACAACAGGAGCTGTCTACCTCAAGACTGATTTACCCTTCAGCAAAAAGGAAACACAAAAGATGCACACACTCTTTTCCCACTGCGGGAACCAGGTGCCAGTAAGATAAAGGATTCCTGCTTTCTGCTACCTTCTTACACTTCAGCCAGGTACAAGTGACTAGACCCCAGCTTGTCTGAAAAATCTTGTACAATTTGTGACGTTTACATGTTCAGTATGAGAGTGATCCTGGACTCTGTACAGAGTGTACCACTCCTACTTGGTACTGCATGCTTGGAAAAACTGGATGCTGAGGACTGAGAGAAGCAAAATGAGAAGAAATCTCACAATCATGCAAACTAATGGCTCCCATTTGTCTCTTTGCTGCCAGCAGTACATTAAACCTCTGAATGCAAGCAAAATGCCTAAGAAACTATTCTTTTGTAGTTGTCCACCCTTCTCTTGGTCTCCAGTGATCATTATTAATTGAAGGTTGGACATATGTTTGCATTAAATTGTGTTAGGAAATGGTACGGTCTCCACCCATCTTCAGTGGGATTTCAGGACTATTTATCGGCATGACTCTGCTCCCATTTTGCTGAGACGTAGTTTTTCATTGACTTGAGCAAGGACAGTGTTAGGCCTGTATCGAGAGTTTTAAGGGAGAGAAAAAATTGCCAATTACAACTGGCTCCAGACAATTGTAGTATCACTTTCTTACATACAGAGCAGTAAAGCAAACCTAAAACAAACAACAAAAAACTGACAAAAAAGGGAGTTCATTCTGAGTTCAGTCCATTAAGAATTACAGCTTGATACTGTTGATTTCCCCTGAGTTCAATGAAGACAAACTCACAAAAAAAGATTATCATACCTATCCTTTTCCAAAAGACATTAATGAAGAGAGGTAATAATGAGATCTGACTTTATCTAATCAATGAATAACTCCAGAAATAGAACTTTGTGTCCTGAAGTCATCAAGCTGCTGAGAATCATAGCGTTACATGTAAGCCTTTACAAAGCTGCAGTGATAAAAGCCATTTTTAAATTAGCAGGTAATCAAGGGCACAAAATTATCTTCACACACATTCAGCACACTGAGGAGTGGTTTCTGTCTTGAGATCAGATGTCCTAAATGGAAACATCTACAAGCCATCATCTGTGAGCAAGGGGAGGGTGAGAGCTCCCACTGTTCTCCATGGAGATCCTAGTACAGTTGGAGAAGCCTTGGCAGTGATTCACCTCATCCTTAGCTTGTCACTGTGCCCAGTCCAATTGACTAATGTAGATGTCTCATGTCACTTGAAATGCTGCATGGTATCCAAGAAACCCTCATGAGGCTGGCAGATCTGACATGGAACCTTGTGCATACCTGCGTCTGTCTTGAGCAGAGCTGAAAGCTGACAGGATACCCGCAGCAATTCACATAGAATTGTATCATTTAAATAGCAATTCAAATACCACCACGCTCCTATATTTAGTCAACTAAGCCCCTTTACTGTCCCCCACAAGGATACCTAATTGTAAATGACCAAATTAAGGAGTCTTATTCTTCAACTTAACCCCATCAAAGTCAGTTGGAGATACCAAAGAAGTCACAGAGTAAATAAATAACCCTAGCAATGCCTCATTTCCAAATGTGTAACAATTTGGTCCTTCATCAGGCTATAGGTTAAACAAGAAAAACAATCCAGACGCTGTAGTATTTGCAGACACATTGGTAAGTATCTTGTTGCAGTCAGAAAAAACACCCCAACATACCCAGCTCTTCACAATCTGCAGTAGATGTGTATGGTCTGGGGAGTAAAGCTGAAAGTATTATTTTGGCTTTTAAAGCAATTTTTAAACAGAAAAAGGTAAAATCTTAACAGAAAAAGAACTCCAATTAAAGAAAAACCTTTGAAAATCTTCACTTTTATCAGCAATTCAAATACACCTCCTGCCTCTGACCGTAAATTTTTAATGCCTTTGTGAAAAGAGCAGAACATCTGAGTTCACTTTCCAAAAGACTGATATAAACATCATCTCTAGAAGCTTTTGCTAGTAGATGCTAAACATGATTTGGGTTGCTTGTCCCATCAGTTTCCTTCAAGCCAAACTGGGAGTAGATTACTAACATACTTGTGCTATTCCTGTACCTGGTCCACGCATACATGAAGGACTAGTACATCTCACCATAGAATAACGCTTAAGAATATGTTAGATTTAAAGACAAAAGCTACGGGTATCCTTTTAGCTTGGAAGATAGTGTTGTAAATAGTGCACATTTGTGGAGTACATAGAAGCCACCTTTGGCTTATGAAGCCCTTCAGTGGCAACTGGTGAGAGCTGGGATGTTTTACTGAGAGGTATCACATAGGCTTCATCTGACATGCTCAACTCCAGGTATGTGGTTTTGGCACCTCTCAAAGACTGACCGAATATGGATGCTTTTTGGCTTTGAAGTTGTATACATTCAAGAACCGGACACAATACTGAAACATGAATAAAACTATAAGGGCTACCTCAAGCAGTCAAGTAAGAGTTAGTAGACCAAAGTTGCCAGTATGTTTGAGAAACTGAGACCCTCACTGGGAGGAAATACAGGTCTGATAGAAATACTCCATCTAAAATATACAGTGAGTAAGTACTCATGGACAATTAATAAAAAGTGCAAGATTTCTTTCCTAGAAATGGAAAACGAGATGAAAATAGATTTCCACAGGCATGAGACTTTTTTTTGCAAATCTGGTATGGATATATTGCATGGCAGAAAGACAAGGACTATTTGGAAAGTAAGCTATTCATCTTTTAATGTAACAACTAGCCAAAGGAATCAGTGCATCATGGATTGTGTGAGCAAAATATGTTCACAAGTGACATAAATGAATTAAAATTTAATGTATTATAGAGAATAAAGTCTTTTGCACTTTAACAGCTTGATCCAACTCCTTATGAAGACAAAAGAAATATTCCCATTTGCTTGCGTGTGTGCTGGACCAGATTGATACCAAGAAAACAACCATCCATATGTTTCTGATTCCACTGGTCTTCTGGTGGTGGAGAATAGTCACCTCTTTGGCTAAGGAGGTACTATGACTCTCTAAAGAAAGTATCCCTGATTTACACCATTGTGGGAGGAGAGTCTGGTCCTTGAGTGCATGCCTTCTTAACCCCTTAACACGTGTCAGTAAGTAAATCCTGCAGAAAAGCTGCTGAACTTGCACATACAGTAACTTCTAAAGAAAACTCCATGGCTGCCAAAAAGAGTGTAAGTCAGAAATAACTTACAATATGGCAGGTGTTACAGTGCAATAAGGGCATGTCTTAGGTACGTTATAAAACACAAACTAAAGTGGTTCCAGGATCTGAGAGTTAATATGATACAGACTGTGAGGTTGCTATTTAGATGAAATTCCTCCCACTATGTCTTCAAACCACTTTTTTCTCTCTTATTTGCTCCATTCACCACATTTAGATGCCACCATCTTGGATTTCCTTCTCTGAAAAGGAAATCCTCACTTCTCAGCATGAAACTTGAAAAGCTTTCAGTCTTAGGAGGAGTTGTTGAGCCTACATACTACTCAGGTAACCCAAGCCATGTGGAAATGTGAGCTGTTTGCAATCTTCAAGTCCTCCAAAGTGAGCCAATCTCAGGAGCTAAGCCAGCACCATTAGAACCTGAAGCAGCAGACGGCAGCAGTTACTAGGAGAGTCAGAAGTCAACAGAGTGGGGAGAGTTGCCAAAGCCACCCAAGAATATGTTTGCATATTCTTGGAAAAGAGATGCTTGCAGTAGTTCTTTGTGTGCTGGTGCATCCCTACAACAATGTTGATCCAGGAGGAAATGCTGACTTGTATCCCGACAGTAAGACTCTGTCTCCCAACTAACAAGACCTGTCTCTGGTGGTACGCTGCCTCCTGACTAACAAGCCTCACCTCCCAGCTCACTGCAGGATTGCTCCCACACAGCAACACAGCCATCCACCAACACAGCATGCCCTTGGTTCCTGTGAGAAGCACATCTTCAGGTAGGGCCGTGTAGCCCCAGAAAGCCAGGCATCAGGGGCACTCCTGAGTCAAATCAGGGGGGCTTCACAGCTCTAAGAATCTGACTTTTTTGTCCCGGTTGAAAAATCTCACACTAGATCTTACAAATCCGACAACATTCACAGAAGCATAAATTAGGGTTTCAAAAGGAACTACTCCAAGAAGTAAACCCCAGCCTTTCACTAAGCAATAACCAGGAGCATGTTGCCTTGTCTCTAATGCAAGACAAGAAGAGTTTTGAATACAGCTACAGGCAGGATTTTGCTTCACAAAAGGAAATCCAAGATGATGGCAGCAAAGTGACAAATTCTTGCCCATGCTGTTTTATTTCTGCTGAATGAAATGAGATGGTTTAACTAGCCTGGCCTTCACATAAAGTTAGCTCCCACACACAAGCAGCCTCATGTTTTCTTGATCAGTAGCACAATTATCATGAGAAACACTTTTCATTTCAGTTTCCCTAGAAGAGTACTAAGAATACGGAATGATAAAGAAATATTTGTATTCTCAAACATGGAGTTAGTCTCTAATTTATACAAAAGTCTTTTATTTTTCACTTGCTGAGAGGAAAACTGTATTCCTTCTTCAGATCTGCAGGGTGGGGGGTTTTTTTCAGTTTGGGTTTTTTATTTCTCAAGGAAGCAGAACTGCCTCCTCTCCCACCCCCAAAAACTAATACAAGGTAGTAAAAACAAGCCACAGGGCTTGTCTGGGGAGGAGGACTGTTTGGGTTTTGAAGCAATTAAGGTGGTCTTTCCTTCTCTAGTGCTAACTCTGCCTCCTTGCTGGAGATAATTTGTTGGCATGTCTCTGATAGATCTGCTTTATTTGTTCTCTTCTCACACTTTTTCACGCTGCAATGCAGCAAATCACTTAACAGCTGTATCACAGAGTAGAGACACGACTAGCACTGGTGGATGGCTCCCTTATCCAGCATTTCAGCTTCATTTGGCTTGTGATCAGTAGTCGTGGACTCCCTAAAGCAGAGATGGACTTTCTTCTGCTCCTTCTGCCCTGCCTCCTGTTTTTTAATCTTCTATTGTGCCAAAAAATTACTTTGAAAGGTATTTTAGAAGCTTTTTGACTTCAACATTTTTCAAGGTGTCAGGCTGGGACTTCTCCCAAAAATAGCAATAGTTAACTTAGCTAGCTATCATGTTTTAAATGTTTATTATATTTTTAAAGAGGTTTTTTCCTTTCTTCTGAAATGTGCCAGAAATATGGGGTTTCTGTTCCATAAAGTGGCTCTGCTCACTTTTATTTTCTTGTGTTTAGTAGGAAAGTCAATGAATAGTGGTTTAGGAAGATGGTAAGGAGGCAGAGAAAATCATAAGCTCAAATCAAGGAGACTGTCCTTGTTCTTCTCTCAGAAACCCATGTCTCCTTTGTTTCTGGCTTTCTGGAGGAATAGAAAAAAGCTGCTGAAGTTAGCAAAGAAAGTCCCATTCCAGCTGAGCAAATGATGCAGTTCACAGTGTGACAATTGAGTATGCTGTGAAAAGAAAATCTGCCCAGCTTAGTGTGACTGTATCTTTTTCTGAGGCACAAAGATGCAAAGGGTTGCCCTGTGCCTTCAAGCAGCTGCATGCAGATGGTGATGCACTGAACTTGCCTATAAAAGTTCAAACTACAAAGTACACAGTAAATCCATTCTGGATTTTAAACACTCTTTTTCTTTTTTTTTTTTTTTTCTTTTTTTTCACTCATCTTGGCAAATTTTTGCCCTTCATGATCTTCACAAGTGAAATCAGGCAAGCAGGATGCTGCTTATTGTTCAGCTCCAAGTAACAGAGTAGAGAAAGGATTCATTGTCACACAAAGTTATGGGCAGGGCTGCGCTGTGGGTCCCTGAGATTCCACTGTAGTCAGTAGAGAAAGAAGGCAACTCCTGGCTCAGATTGCAGGTATGTGAAAGCACTCTGGAAAGGCTTTCTTCTCTCTCCATGGCTTTGGAAAGAGCCCCAGTAATGAAGACAGATAGATAGATAGGAGACAGCTGTATAAAAGCTATGTTCTTTTCTTGGTTTTATCAGTCATTGCTGCAAGGAGGAAAATGCTCTCACACACACACACGGCTACAATTTGCAGAACAGGAATCAAGTCCCGGGAAATGCAAGATACCTCTGCGAGACCAGGAGTCAGGCTGGAACCCTGGGTCTTAAATGTACTACAAGTGCATATATATTTATATGCTTTATACAGCAAATGTGTAAATGCTTGCACGGCATCAGGGACATGCACATACCACTGCGGTGTTTTTGGAATTAACTTCTGCCCTTGCATTCCAGCCATATGCATGCCAGGAAAACTGTCTCATTTTCATGCAGCTTGCATTAACAGGGTGTTCAGCGAAATACTGTAGGGAGAAGAGAGCTGTATACACCAGGCTAATGCTGGGATTATGTGTCATCTGACTCTGCAGGTCTGGGGCATTAACTGACATTGGGTATCAGGTTAGGTTAATAATCTAGCACTTGGTTCTGCTTGAGCAGCTCTGTGTACTCAGGCAAGGGACCAGCGACAAACACAGAGTCTCGGAGAGAAAGGATTAGTTGCTCTGTGATCAGAAGGATGGCACTTGCACCGACTTGTACAGACTTAATGCCTGGATCTGCTGTGGATCAGAAGCTGCATCTGGAAAGTAGCAATACAAATCTGGCTCTCCAGGGACGCCTGCAGCAATGAAAAGGCTTGGAAGACAAAATGACAGATACTGGCAACTTGGATGGGATATTGCCAGAGTGGGAGAAAAACTTAAAGGGTATAAAATTATCTGGTTTTTTTTAACAAGATGCCCCTAGAGACTGGGAAGACTTTCCCTCATTCCAAACAAGTTGGGAATTACCTAGAAAAATTAATCAACAAGGGCTCCTTTTCTAAGGTGATAAAGGGGCTGCACATCACCGCAGGGGAGAAGGTGAGCTCCTAATCGGTGGGTACCACACACTAGGAATAGCAAGTAACCTCACACTAACTTATGTCAGAAAATTTCATACCATTTAATCTGCAAACCACAATCTACTCAGTGAATTATCCTCTGAACCTTATCCTCATAAATTAACATCATAAACTGAGTTTATTGCTCATGTATAAACAGTCACATGTGTGAATATGTATTGAGTGCAACGGTTTTCACAATTATAGAACAATACAGACAACAAAGATATCCTTCTACTGAAAGAATAGGATGATGGCTTAAGAACAATTTCAGATCGGCTTTCACTGACAGTTCTCATTGAGTAACTAGTATTTGGCCTTTAAAGCTACGGACAAGGCTTATTGAAAAGCCAGCCACTCCAACAGCAATTATTTATATGGCATGACACAGATAATATCCATTATCTCTGGCTTAGTCAGGCTGAAATTATGTACAACAAGATGGAAGTGTGGAAAGGTGGATTACTAACAAGTGGCTTTTTGATTTTTACTTTTCTTGTGGCTTCAGTAGCTTTACTGGTTAACTAGCTTCCCAGACAGCAAAGAGTCCAATCCTAGCCCATTATAGCCACCACCTTGAGTGGTTTTTAGACCAAGTCAGAAGGGAGCATGTTAAAAAAAAAGATGTGGTACAGTGCATATGCAGTTACCATTCAAGCATGTGGGGACTTTTCTGCATGTGAGAACATTTTACATATGTGTATTTATAACAATCAGAGGCATAGATATGAGAGACTTCAGCCTTCCTGTTTTGGTCTTTAAGAGAAATAAGAAGTATATTCTTCTATCAGGAATGTCTCCCCCTGTGACACTGATTATCAACACCATGTCAAAACCAGCTTCTCATGCATGTCAGCTTGCCCTCCATCCTTTTGAAAATTAATCTGGGTTGCAAAGTTTGTTGCCAGTTTGCATATATCCGGCAATTTAGGTAGCCATAGAAGGCCTTGACAACAGAAAAGCCAAGCAGGATTCCTACATTTTAAAAATCACGAGGCATGAGCCACAGATACGCCAGGTGATTAAGCACCCCAATGCTTTTTGGTTATATGAGACCTTAGAGACTGACAACTCCTACTACATGGTGATGGAGCTGTGCTTCAGCAGGGTCTTCCTGTACAGAATTTGCTACAGAAAGAGGCTGGCAGAAAGCGAAGTAAGGAGAGACACCAGGCAAATTCTGTCTGCAGTAGAGCAGCACCTGCATTACCACAGGATTGTTCACAGGTAAGATGTTTCCCCTTGTTCCAAACAGTAAGAAAAGAAAGTGTGCAAGAAAGTATTCTTCTTTACCAAGTGCTTTTGTTTAACTTCCCCTTGTAAAAGCAGGGATTACAAAGAAAGATGACTGTGTTCTTTCAGCCCATCTTAATAAAGCATTTTATTTTTAGTGATGGTAGAAGATAAGCTGTTACACACTCCTTGGGGAGTAAAGTAAGGGAGTCCAGGGATAAGAGCTGATGAGCCCAATATATCAGTGCTTTGTCACAATTATCTCAGAATGTCTCAGGTGACAAATGTGTATCTAATTCAAATATTTCAGAGTGGCTATGCATACAAATATTGATTTTATTTGGTTAGTCACAGCATATTGAAATAACCACACATCACTCAGGGCAGAAGACTGAGGAACCACAGCTCACTTATTGTGCAGAGGACATGATCCTGTGGGTACAGGTCTGTGGCAGGTCATTAATCTTCCATGATGGCTTTTGCATTATGGGGACAGATCTTGATTTCAGCCACAGCTAGAGGAACCTGAGGAGCCCATGCAAATTGAGCTGATCTTCTTCTTACCTGCATCATGGATCTCGGGCATATGCCAAGAGCAGCAGAATAAGGACTTTCATTTTAGGTGGAAGAATAGGCAAAAAGCAGATTTTCCTACAATTTTTCTGTTTTACTTAATAATTCACACCCAATCAGATCATTAATTTTAGATGGCAAGTGCACTCATCAAGAAAGCCCCCAGGACCTAACAAATAGTAATACAGTTGACTGTATTGTTACAGCAACCATGAAACAAATAAGCTGTGAATGTGATGACTCAGCATTTGCAAATGCTTTGTGACTGGGAAAGCTTGCAACCCTGCACTTAATTATATTGGATTTGTTAATTAATAAGGAATGGACAAGAAAGAAATAGCATCTGACCTAAAAAATTAAAGCAAACAAAAAAACCCACCAGAAGATAAATCTAAGGAGCTTCATCCATTTAGTCCAGGTGGACATCCTTGTCTTGCTAGTTCCCTTACTAACCTATTTCACAGCATTTCTTCAGCGCTCACAATCATAACATTTATGTTCTTCCCATGACAACATTCCTCATAAACTTCTCAAGCCCTCTTCCCTTCTTTTTGTCTGGTAATAACTCTTCCAGTGAGCAGGGGAGTAGCCTGACTACTTCCCCTACTTTCATCTTCTGTGGGCAATACTTTGCCAGGAAGGCTTTGCCAGAGAGAAGAATTTTGCTGTGCACCCTAAGAGCAGGCAGGTAGTTGTGAGCTCCTCTGGAGCTCACCTGGAGACTTGCTTTACTATCCCCCCCCCAACCAAATGAAAATACATCGCTGGCTCTCAAGTGCCTTGTCAAAGGGTTTATGAAGTTGCATGCTCTGACAAGAGCCAAACCACTTTGCCTGGTTGCAAGCATAGGTTCAGTCAGCAGTACCACAACTTGTGATCTGTGGTTAGCTTTCAGATTTAGAGCTGTGGCCTTGACCTCCTACCAAAAGCAGTCAGGGAAGGATCTGGAAGGGCCCCCTGCTCAGCTCCAGCTGCAGTGATTTATGACAACTCACTACTAAGGTTAAACTGATGAGGATAACTGTGGGTGTATCCTCTTCTGAAAAGAAGGCATCAATGTTTCCAGAAACACGAACACAGAAATAGGAAAGTTACCTCACAAAGTCAATCTGATTTTCTCATCTAAGCACTGAGCAAAGCTCAGCTCTTTGCATTGCTTTAACACAAGAAAAGGAGGTTTCCCAAGCTACCTGTTGGGAACAGCTGCTGCTCCATGGGGAGAGTGCTGATAAAATCACACCAGGTATTGTGGTTCATGAGATGGATAATTATGTGCCAGTGCTTCAGTCTATGCCTGGGGCCCCTTTGTATTACTAGTATGGAAGTGCCTGGTGATTGCAAGGTCTCATTCCTCAGTGATGAGTTTAGGAATCTGCTAATTTAATTTGCTTTCGCTCAGAAGTGTCTTATGGGCATTCCTGCTTTCTAACCCTGGGATATACCTTGAAAAACCAGTATTTTTTATTGTCTTAATCATGCATGTAATGAAAAACTAGCCAGTTTTTTGACTATTTTAGTCCAATTTGATATTGCTCATCAAAAATCCTGTATGTAATGAAAAACTAGCCAGTTTTTTGACTATTTTAGTCCAATTTGATATTGCTCATCAAAAATCCTGTGCTATGTTTTTACAGCCTTTTTAATTCTTGAGCTTTACTTTTCCTAGTCAACACTAAAATCAGCACTGATCCAACAAATACTTATGGCTTAAATTAGGGTTGAGTCTACATTTCACAGTAAAGGTAGTGCCTTTCTTGTCCATGCAAGATCATGGTTGATATTGATTCCACAGTTGCCAAAATGATCCAGGAGAGCAGCACTGGCTCATTTGCTTATTCTCCCAGCACACAGCATTTTACTGTGCTAGATATAAGAAGGCTCAGGCAAATGATAAAGTTCAACAGCTTCATAAGCTAACACTCATCAACTGAGCTCTGCTAACTATCCCGATGCCTGGTCTAGACATGGCCAAGTAGTGAGGTAATGCATCTGAACTTAAAAACCTCAAATAAAGACATACAAGTTAAATCACATTACCTCACAATTGGATTGGGTTAGCGCATGCACACAGCTAGCTACCAACTCCTAAAGCTGGCACTTGCTAAGTGACAGTAACTTGCTTGTATCTACAGTTCCTAATTTTTCCTGGATATTTTCCCTTCTCCCATAGAAAATGTCATACACCCTTTTGAGTCACTACTGGACCAAGGACCTGGAGAAGCATCACAAGCTGCTCTCTAAGCACTCTCTCTGAAATCCCTATGGGAATGAGAAAAAAAAAATCATGATGTAGCTTAAACTTAAAATATTTCTGGGAAAGTTTCCTTTGGGAAAAAGAATAAGATGTATCTTTGAGGCAAGATAACTTCTGGCACTATGTAAACTTTAATAGTGACCATTATCAGGCTTTTCAGGCAAGAAAGCGTACATTTTTATTAACTGTGTGAGCATTCTGCTCAGCCTAGAGAACAGCAGTTGTGGCAATCCCATGTAACATTGTTTAATTGTAGTGTAGTAAAAGTCACCAGAGTGCTCTGTGGGGTGTTAACTCCGACAGAAATGTCAGATTTGCAGTGGCCTGAAACATAACTGGTTTTAAACCACACAGTTTTAGCGCACAGGGTTATGTCACAGGGGTAGGCTATGAACAAAGTTATCTTGAGTCTCCTTATTATCTTAAAGTTATCTTAAACCTCCCAGCTTTTGGGGGCTGGCTTATTCGCCACTCCAGACAACATGCTATTCAAATTAAAACCAAATAAAAAATTATCATTAAAATCATCTCCATCCCATTCTCAGCCTGGGGCGGCAGAGGGTTTTGAGTTCAATGCTGTCCTATCCAGAACCACAGAGATTAAAGGACGCTCCTATAAAACCACCCCACCCATCGGGACCACCAGGTACACCTCCAAACTTAATCTCCTGCCACAGCACAGTGCTGTTCACACCGCACCGGTCCTCCCAGCCCTTGTTTCTGTCCTTGTTCCCATCCCCCCCCTCTGTTTTGTTCTCCTGTACACTGAGGTTTTGGGGCTGACAAAAGCGCTTCACAACTTCAGAGCAGGCGGGAGGGAAATCCACACACCCAGAGCCGCTTCTGAAACTTGCCCTGTCCCCCGCACCCCCCGCAGAGTTGAGAGAAGCCCCCAGCAATGCGTGGGTGGCCATGATGGGAGTCAGCAAAGCAAAGCATCAGAGGCTCCTGGACTGGCTCCCAACACCCAGATTACACTGGTTGAGGATTCCTCTGCGCTGTGAAAGATTTCAGCTGCCACTTCAGGCACTCCCCACAGTGGAGCAATACACTGGCTTTTCGTTTGAATTTGTAAGGATATGAATGTTCCCACAATAAGCAAGTAAGCACCTGAGCCAGCTAAGAGCATTTGTTCTGCAGCTCTGAATTATGTCCTCCTCGGGGGGGAGGCTGATTCTGGTTGACGCTGTTCACATAAACATCACTGCAGAGATGTCTCCGCCTTCGGGGTGTCTGTCCCTGACCCAGGTTTGGTACACCTCCCTTCTTCCACTAGCAAAACAGACCTTGCTTTCCAGCTCCCTTCTCACCTTTCATATGTCTCAGACACAATTTACTCGCAAAGAAAGCAGAAATACTCAGCAGTGTTCAGTACTTCAAGACAAAAAAACTCTGGTCCAAGTATGTGCAGCTTTTTCTTTTTTCTTTTTCTTTTTTCTTTTTTTTTTTTTTCTTACCCCAAAGAAGAAACAAATGCTGGTGAATTTTGGGAGGTTCTTTATTTTGTTTGCTGTTTTGGGGAGAGGGGTTGGTTTGTTTTGCTTTTTTAAATACATCAGTAGAATGAATGTAAAACTATCTATTTAAAATATATACTCACAAAATATTCCCTGAAATACAGAGTTTCCACTTTCCCAACTGAAAACTTCAGGAAGGAATAAGAATCTGATTACAATTGTAGGCAGAGCTGTGCAGAACTATTGTTACTATTTCAATTAAACTTTGCTAAAACTTATCCGCAAATGGTTAGCTGGGACATCAGGCATCTTAAATTTTGCTTTCTGTCTTCATTTCAGGGACCTAAAAATTGGAAACTTTCTTCTTGATGAGAGCAACGTCAAAGTCATTGGTAGGTGCACGTTATCTGTGAAGCTTGTTTTCAGCTTTTTTTTTTGTGTGGCTTTCAATAACAATTCAGCTGCTATTTAAACTGCACATTTTATGAGTGAGCATGTGATTATTCAATAAACATATTTGAGCTTTTATAATAAATAAAAGTTATGAAGTATAACTTAACAGCTTGTTTATTTGAGCTTTAACTAAAACGTATTTGTAAGAGAACAAGGAAAACAATTGTGCCTATTGTTTTCCCTTGTGTAGTGCTGGAGAAGCAAGAAAAAATTACAGCTTTTATGTGTAGAAAGCTGTTCCTAGCAGAAATGATTTGTAGACAAAGAAATAAATCTTCTGGGGGGAAACTCAGGTATGGACACATTAGCTTCTGTCGAGTCATTACTCCAACTAGAAACCTCATCATTTAGTATGTGTTAAAAAAAGGAAAAAGACCATTTTTATCACTAACAGAAATCTTGCTAGGGTTGTGAAGCAAACATTTATAAAAATGAGGGAATTTGCACCAAGCAGTTAACGCAGCTCAGAGAAACGTTAATTTTATTCTATGAAAACTGCATAGAAAAGCCCCCGCAAGGGATGCTCACTCTTAGAGACGCCACATGTTTAACCCAGTGTTTTCCAAACTTTTAAAAGCTTAACACCTCTGAGAAAAAAGGCACCAACTCTTCACCCCTGTTTTACAGCCAGCCAGTCCTTTACAATCACACCTTTCTCTTCCCTCCCCCTTGCACACATGTACATATACAGAGAAAAAGGCTTAAGTTAGCACATTTTACCCCACATTTACAGCAGGCTAAAGCATACCCAGCTGAGCTGAATGCTGTAGCTCATTAAGCCATGATAATGCAGCTGTAGTGTAGCTACAGTACTAGAATACAGTCAACTGAAGCAAACTAAAATAGCTAACCAAAATCAATCAAACCAGACCCGTAGCTGGGTAACTTCATTATTATTCCTCTGCTAATTCACGGCACATCTTTTTGAACCCAAACTTGGCATCCACAGCTTGAGACATCGACAGATGCTACAGCTGCTATTTTTATCTTTCTCCTGATTTCAGCCAATTAGTAAAGTTAAAGTATTTTGAGAAGAGACTAAAACTTGCTTTTGTTTTTGTGACCATCAGATTTTGGGCTCAATAACACTGCAAAATTTGAGGGTCTCTCCCAGGAGCTGTTACATACCCAGTGTGGAAACCCAGCCTATGCTGCCCCAGAACTCCTTGCTCGTAGGAAATATGGTCCAAAAGCAGATGACTGGTCCACGTAAGCAGATCTGAAAATAAACATATGTATGCCTACATGCAGGCATCTGATTCAGATGTCTAAAATAGAAGCTTAACATTCCTATATGCTCAAAAAAGAAAGAGGATTTGTATACATATAAATATATAATGTACATTATTTCTCTAGACCTGCTTCTGGCAGACATACTGTATATTAGGGTTTTGACCTAACTATGATTCTTATACCTCAGCTTCCCCTGAATTTAGGGGGTATAAATAGTACACAAAGTTAAGGATGAAATGACAAATTCTACCAAATTACTTCAGTATAATTCAGGATTTCAAGAGTATTACTCTGAATTTATGTAGACATAACACAGACAAATCAAGTTTAGAGGATGTTGTCAGCACTTAAATAGGATAATGCTTATTTTACATTTCAGTTGTCTGAATGAGGGCAAGGCAGTAACCTTAGAATTATTTACTGAGCTCTCTCTGTTAATAAACATCACATAACAGGTCAAGAGCTATATAAAACTTGTATGGTTCTTGGTGTTTAACATAGTCATATTCTGCATCTTAGGAATAAAACATATTTATGATTTAATTCTGAATTGCTCACATTATCACAGTAGAAATTCAGGTGGGCTAAAATTTTAATCAGAAAGATAAGCTAATTCTATTATCACAAAAGTAAAATATTACAGGATTCATCAGGGAAGTTTTGGAAAACATTACGTTCAAAGGCTAGATTTATCAGGGGCTTTGGTAAAGTGAGAAGAGGTGGATCTGACCTAAATGTACTCACTTAACAACCAGGCACCTGGGTTATAACTGACGGCTGTTATTGTCTGTGCAGGGAGATATCTCATCTCCTGAGACACTTAACTGTAGCCTAAAATAGCTGTATAACATAGCTGGATGAACCTCTTTTTGAGAGCCCTGTCTCTTTCCATTGATACTAGTGGTACCAAGGTTTTAAATGGTTGAAGTGAGGCAAGGCAAGTCCTAGTTGAGAGCAATAAAAAGCATTTATACCTAGGTCACTGGTTCAAATTCAATCCAATACAACATTTAAAAAAAGGACCTACTGTCTTCTCATGGTTTTCCAATGGTGCTTTCACCTTCTCATGGCTTTTCAACTATTTTAAAACATTAATAAAAGAATGCACTTGTTCAAACCTCGAACAAATCTGTTTCACAGATAACATTGTCATCATCTGCACGAATGTACCAACCAGATCAGTTAAATTAGAATTGCCTGTATTCCTAAAATGGCAATGTCAAATGAGTTCAGTAGAGAAGCAGCAAAGGATGGCGAAGAGAAATGCCGGTGTGACAGCGCAGCTCAGCTGGAGTACGGAAGTACCATGGAGAGTGTTCAAGGAAACCTCCCTGTTCACCAGCTCGGGACAGCTAAGCAAGTCTTCCAAAAGCTGGTACTTCTCCAAACTGAATGGAAAACCTTCACAAAGTTTACTGATCACTGCTAGCAGACTGTTAGTCTTTCACAAGAGTTAGTTTTAAGTCTTTAGCCAACAGCAAGCTGTTACCAAACGAATGCCTTCTAGGCGTAAGTCACACCTAATTTAGCAATCTGAGCAAAGCAAGAAGAACCGAATTACTATTTGGAACAAGATCTGTCACATCAGTCCCAGCTCTGTGTTTTTACTCAGCCTCCAAACCAAAATGCTTTATTCTGGTGGGCTGGGTACACTACAGTGACACTCCAATAAGCTTATTTTAAAAATAAACAGCAGGTTTCCACTTTCGACACTGCAGGCTCTCCAGTCACTCGCTGTACAGTTATACATGCTTCCCACAACGTTTTTCTTGTGATAAAATGGCATTTACACAAAGAAAAATTGCGTAAGAAGTATATGCAGTACAAACTGCTGCTTAGGGGTAATTTGTAACCTCCTTCTTGGTGCTGAAGGCAAATCCCTGAAATCTGAGTCATAGCTTTGTAGGATTTGTTAACAAATGCTTATTAGCATTATATGGAGCTTTGATGTTTGACTTTAACAGAGGTGTAAGCATGTAATGTAAGCACATTACCCTTCATGGTGGAACCTTTTAATATCAAGCAGCTACATCCAAAGGTATTAATTGCAGAAATCAGCCCTATTCCATCAGATATCTCCCCTGGTAAAGCATTCTGATTTTTTATAAAGAATTCTGATGTATAGAAGGACTAACCCATGTAATAAAGTGAATTTAGCAATAACGCAATCTTCTGGAAAATAAGAAGTACCTTTTCTAGTTACTTTGTTTGCATTTCCAACTCACTTTTTTTTGGCCTTAGGCAGGATCTCTCTATCTCAGGCTAGCAGGAAAATAACAGTGTCTCTTCAAAAGACCACTATTCTTGATTCATATTTACAGGGGGAATAAAATATACATTGTTTTTACATTAAGTGGAGCAGATGTGCAGTAAATGAGAACACTGTCATGCTTACTATGTCACATGCTATGTGTCATAGGCAGACATTCTTTCCCATTTTTCTCCCAGGTCAGTTATCAAAACCTTAGATAATTTTTCCCGAAGAGCTTATCTTTTGGCTACTGACAGAACCCACAACACTGAGATATTAAAGAAATGGAAGGGCTATTTTTGTTGCTTCTATTCATATCTTTCATGAGAAAGAACTGAAATACAACATTTTCCAATGAACTTCACTGACAATCTTTAATGAGGTACAGTCTATGGAGTCTTTTAGGACAACTGGGAAAGACAGTTCTCAAAAGCTCTAGCATGGATTACAACACGTGGCTCTAAAACCCAGAAGTCATGTTGGTGCATATACAGTTAGCAGTCCAAAATTTACTTCCTCAAAGCCAAAAATCCTGCTGCCTCACAATGATACCTGTACATCTCTGGCTTTAGTCCTTGTTTTCTCTCCACCTGGATTAGCATCTTCCCTGCTGAACATCATACACTTGAGGCCCTTCTCACAGCTGTTACTGTGCAGCTTTTTTGACCAAGTCAGAAAGCAGAGCTGAATGTTACATGTTTTGCCCAGCTACCTATCAGCATAAGTTCAGATCTTCCCATTATTCTGAGCAGCTTGGCTCTGACAAGGCAAGAATAAGCCCAGGAAACAACATTAGCTTCAGTGGCTGCCTGCAGTTCAAGTGCTGGGAAGCAGCAGACAGTTCCAGACTACGCTAGTTGAATCTGGACTGGAGTTACAGTACTGAGCTAATGTGATGATTCAATTTCTTTTTCTCCCCCACTAAATGGTATGAGAATATCTACCATAGCTGTCCAGAATATTTGTATATTAGTCTCTCATTTATCTTCCTTTGAGTAGGTTGCCAGATAGCAGTTCCATTTTTCTACAAGCCCTCCATAGCTGTGATTACTATATTTCTAATTTTTCTTATTTATGCAATTGTTACAGTTTCTATTAATGAATGCATTATCTCTGCTTTTCTACAAAGCCCACACAGTTAGTGGAAGATTGTGGATAACTCCATTGTTCCCTGGCCCACTGAGAATTTCATGAGAGAGCAGTAGTAAACAAGCTTTGTATACTTTAGGTCTAAATTCTTCTGAAGATTACAAGTGAAAGGAGTAGTATGTTCCCAGTTTAATGCTCACTTGCCATTCTCTTCATCTCAAAACATCCCCAAGGAATATGGAAGAATTCACACAGTTTTCCCAAGAAGAAGAAAAAAAAAAGTGAGACTTTAGGCAGTGTTGGAGATGAGTGATAGACATGTGGGAATGTTTGAGCTTTCTCTGTCTGAACTCCAGGAAGCCAAGCACAACACAGCGTCTGAGCACACAGGTCCACCTCCCTCCCTCGATACAAAGAGTTTAATCAATGAGGTTAGCTTCTTTCTGTGAGGAGCATAACTCCTGGGTAGTCAGCTGGCACAGAAGTGTCCCTTCTCAGAGCCTTGATGAAAAGCTGACTGAGCGTAACGCTGAGATTGCTATTCATGCCACAGGCTGCATTCACTGAGGTAAATTAAGCAAATTAGGAAATGCGGTCCAGTGCTGTACCTACATCAGCATCCGTCTGTCCATAGCATACATCCCGGAATGGTTTGGCCCATGCTACCCACCCTTCTCAGGTGTCCTTAGGGGAAGACGGCCAACACAAGGGATCGCAGCAGTTTCAGAGGAGAGCCAAAACTGTTTTATTAGCAGTCAGAGGTAGCCCTAAAGACTAGATTTTAGTTGAGGTTCTTACAATTGTGGAGAAGAAGGGACATGCCACATTTGTGAGAAAGGAAAACTTTTCACTGCACACATGATCAGATATCACCAGTAAACAAGCCAATTCATCAGACTACTGCACAGGGGCTGCACACTTCATGCAGTCCTTACTTGAGCCTGACACTGATGGGAGACCTGGAGTTAAAGAAGTAATAAAAGAAAAATGGTTGAATGAAAGCTTCACCAGGAAAATACTGAGCACTGCTACCTACAGGAATAGGTAACAATTTCTACATCTCTCTTTTAGCTTGGTATTTCAGGATTCAGAATTTGGAGGAGGAAGTGTTAAGGGTTTTAGGAAATTTTTTGTTTTGTTTGGGTTTTTTACAGAAGATTTTTGTTATCTGCTCAGAGCTGTTCCAAAATGACAGAAATTTATTTCAGAAAACACCACGTCAACTTTTCTAATCATGGATAAATTTCGCAAGACGTAGCATCCTTACAGAATTGCTGTATCAATGCATATCAATGACTGTATCAATGATTTTGTTTTCAACATCTCTCACTGGTGCCACTAATCTCTAGACAGTGTGCTTCTAATCCTTTCCTGCAAAACTAGGTCTCCCATGCCCACCTGAAGGAACAATATGTTTATATTACACTGAAAGTTTTATTATTCTAATAATTTTTATTCTCATCCATCTTTGTAACTGACCTTAATTAGTCTCTCATATCCATAAATACGTGTAATATGTAATATGACATCGCCAACTTTTGCAATGCTGTTCATCTTTCATATAGGGAGGGTGCAAGGTACACTTTCCATGTCTTTAAATACTTCATTTCAGTGATGTATCTTTTATATCTTCCTCACAGTTGAAAGCAGGTAGTCATGGGTCAAATATCTTCTGCCCAGATCATTCTGTAAAGGTCAATACTTTACATTAATTAAAAAAAAGAGTTATTTGGTCTGTGTAGCCAGCACCATCTGCAATGGTGTCCACAGAACACACGGCAGGTTTTCCTACAATCCAAGTGGTCCACTGCCAGTCACAGCCAAGGCTATCAGAAATCTATGTGCAATTCGTTCATTTCTCTGAGACTTGTCCACTGTTCCTGCCTTTGCCCTCCTTCCAGCCCCTCAGATATGTCTGCTCATTCATACTGAAGTTTGGAAAAATGTCTTAGGAGTCTCAGAATCCAAGGCTGTTACTAGACTTTGCTGCTTACAGAAGCCTCTGAGTAAAATAATTGTCATTATAACAAAGCCAGTTTTATTTCACAATCTGATTTATATAAAAATAAAAATCCTCCAGTACTTTCTTCAGGGTTTTTTTTTTGTCCTTTGAGATTTTCCTACCTTTGTGGCTATTCCTGTCTTCTTATACACGCGCACACACACACACAATCTCTCTGTTGGTGCATTTGAGACTACTGTACTGAGAATACTCCATTAAGATGAGAAAATGCTGGTTTCCATCTTTTACTTTTTCAAACTTCATCCTGGTGGGTGTCCTTCCAGAGTAATCAATTATATCAGCAACAGGATATTTAATAATGCAGTAACAGAGCCTCAGCGCAGCAGTGAAGTTCGAGTATCCAGACAGAGGATTCTTGCAGAACTGTGTACCATAAATGGACTGTACAATTGACTTAGCTTACTGCAGCTACATCACAAGAAGTGTGATGTTCACTTACTGTAAATTCTGACATTGCACCTGGATGCATCATTTGTATTTAAATACTTTTTCCCTAATATTCCAGACTTTGCCCCAGAGAATTGAATATTCTCAATGCAAAACCGTAAGACAGAAATGACAGAATTCAGTCTTTCAGAAGTTATCAATATTTTAATAAATAACAGACCTTCTCCTGTCATGGCTTCTGATTGACTGTAGCTGAGGAAACTGCTCAGATACCAGAAAGACTGAAAAAAAAACCAGGTAAGATGTCACAATCATGACAGGCATGAAATGCTCCCTGGATTCTTATGAGGAGCATCATGACAGCCGCACAGCACATGTGAAAAAGGTAGTTGTCCGTGGGATGGAGACACAATTCACTGAAAATAGTAATGAAATTGCAGATCTGAGTGCAATCTCAGGAAACCTATGTCCTGGCATTCTCAGAGGTGATTATTTTAAGAGATTGTTTTCCCAGAGATAAATATACCCTTTTTTTATGACTAATGAAATTTAAAAGTGGGCTGCTGGTTGTAATGGGATTGAGAAGTATTTTTCCTCACATAAAAGATTACTTTTCTATTGGGAAAAGGAGCATTAGCATCTCAGTGACCTCGCCATCCTTTCTGTTTCAGACTGGCCCATGAGAGCCCTATCCAAATTCTAGAGAGGTGAGTAGGAAACTGTGAAAGCTGTAAAATCTTTTCCCAGCATCTTCTTTTTTGTATTTTCACCACTGTTCCTTACACTCCTACTCCAGCTCCGACTCACTTGGGGACATGGAGTGAGATCAGAGCGGAAAAATATGTTAAAAATAAATTCAGAAAATTATGGTAATCACTGGTAAGGCCACAATTAGTTAAAAAGGCTGTAAGCTTTTTTTTACAACCGTCTCCACTAAGGGCTTCACAGCTCAGCCATAAAAACTTTGCTTCAGGCAGAAACTAGGCAGACAGGAAGCCAAATTCCAGCTTCTAACACACAAGTGCAATGGGAAAAGTTTCAGCTACAAAACAACACACATGAGTGATTAGCCTCCCATTCAAAGCCTTCGTCCCAGAGAAGCTGTATTTTGAGAAGGTCCAGTTGACTCCTCTAGAAATTATTCAGATGAGCTTGAGCAGATCCAGACCTTGATCCCAGCACACAGCCCCAAGGTTGCAACAGCCTGTGCAGTGTTTGCAGGCAGAGCCATAACTCAAAAATATGAGATGGGGAGTGTACATGTGTGTGCATGCATAGAGGGAGGAGGCTTTCCTTCACATATGTGATTCTTTTCATATTATAATTTTAAATTGGAGCTGCTAAATCATAAGTCACTCAAAAAGCACCGTATTGTGAAGGCTATTGACCAGTTTTCTTGAATCTCTGGATATCAAGCTGATTTACAACCCCTAGAGGTCTAGCCTTAAAGGCAAGTGGCAGCATTTCATGCCCTCTATGACCTCTTCCAGCATCCTACCCAGGTGGAAGAGGGAAGCGATCATATGCATAAAGTAAGTTACAAGCTGATTAAGGGGCTGTGTTGCTTCCTGCCATTCCTGGCATCCAAAATGCCTTCTTAAGTCAGAGAGTCAAGCTGAATTCAAGCACAGCCCCCAAAAATGGCTCAGTCTGGTTTGTATATATATTTCCCAGGTAGGCTGGACGTTTTTTGGTAGAGCAAGGAGAAAAAGAGGGGAAGTTTAGCAAAGGAATGATTGACCTTTATTTTCACTGTATTGAAGTTTTTTCGGTCAAAGGTTTTAACACAGACAGGTACCGACCCAAAATAACCTAGCCAGCTACAAGCTCAAAACAGCGGCCTCTTTCACAGAAGCACAGATTGGCTGAGCTTGTCAGGGATCTCTATAGGTCACCTGGTCCAATCCGTCTGCTAAAGCAGGGCCACCTACATCTTGTTGTCCAGGATCTTTGTCATCCAGAAAGCACAGATGGCTTTTGAATTCCCCAAAGATGGAGACTCCACAATCAACCTGCATCAGTGCTTGGTCACCCTCTCAGCGAAAAAGTGTTTCCTGATGTTCAGAGGGAACCTCCCGTGTTTCAGTTTGTGCCCATAGCCTCTGGTCTTGTCACTGGGCACCACTGAAATGTCCTATCTGCACCCCTACTTCATGTATTTGTATATATTGATGGGATTCTTCTGAGCCATCTCTTCTCCAGGCTGAACAGTCCCAGCTCTCTCAGCTTCACAGGAGAGATGATTCAGTCCTTTAATCTTCTTTTTGGCACTTCACTGGACTCTCTCTAGTACATCTATGTCTTTCTTGTACTGAGGAGCCTAGATCTAGACACAGTACTTCAGGTGTAGCCTTACCAGCACTGAGTGGAAGGGCAGCATCACCTCCCTTGACCCGCTAGCAACACTCCTCCTAATGTAGCCCAGGACACTATTCACCTTCTTTGCAGCAAGGGCACATTGCTGGCTCATGGTCAATGTAATGCCCACCAGGACCCCCAGGATCTTTCCTACCAAGCTTGTTTTCCAGCTGAATGGCCGCAGCATACGCTGGTGCCTGGGGCTGTTCCTCCCCAGGTGCAGGACTTGCACTTCCCCTTGCTGGACTAAACCTAGCAGAGACATGTCTAGCCTGTGAACTGGGTATGCAGTCTGGGGTCTGTTTAGTTGTGTCATATCACAGCTCCCCCTTTCTACACCTTCCCTATGTCTCTTGCCAATAGCTCCCATATGTACAGTTCCTTCTTTTGCACCACAAACCAATTCTGATCTACAAATCTTCACATGGTTTAATGTGGAGACTTCGTAAGTTTGCATTTAAACAGAATCTCCCTCTGACAGCTTTGCAGAGAAATTACTTGCTTTTAGAAGGACATCTTTGTTGAAAAACAGGCAGCAGCTAGATGGCTAAATTTGTCAGAGTAGATTCTATCATAAATAACATCTTCTAATCTCTGTTACTAAGACACGGAAATTAGGAAATCAGAACAGACCAATTCATACCACCTTTCCATGTCATTAAAAGTTTGTTTGCTCTTGTTTGTTAGAACAGTGTTTGTAAATGTTACTTTTAAAAACTCATAAACACGAAGCCCGCTACTTGTACCATTGAGAGA
Organism: Amazona ochrocephala; assembly: GCA_039720435.1. Lineage (NCBI taxonomy): Eukaryota > Metazoa > Chordata > Aves > Psittaciformes > Psittacidae > Amazona > Amazona ochrocephala. Next base: position 52,603,582 of record CM077878.1, read on the forward strand.
TTATTCTATTACCAATGTTTATAAAACTCATAGATTTTTTCCCAGATAGTCACTCTACATTGCTTGCTTCTTAATTTTGCCCCTCTGCTTCTTCTTACATTCTTCAGTATTTTGAATATTAATGTTTCTCACTTGCTAGTAGTTATCAAGTTGTAACTAGTAGTTGCTAGGCTCTCCAACCATTTGTGGCTAATAACAATCATCCCTCAGTTGCTTCTTATTCAAGTCATACATACTGGATTAACCTGTGCAATCACTCCTCCCAAGGAGCACTTTTAAATCATGACTATCAGTGCTACCACTTTCTGCCAGTTTCTCCAATATTCAACAATATTCGTATTCTCCAGAAAGACTGGGTTTTAGGCAAAAAGAGGAGAAAGAGAGGACAAGGCTGGCTAAAAAATCAAGTTGAGCATTCTTACTTGATGATCTTATTTTTCCAGTATCTTCTGGCCTGTTCTTCAGCAAAAACTACTTTATGCACAAACTTACACAACCCCAAAACTTAGCCCTAAGCGTGCACAAAGTATATAGGAAAAAGAAAAGAATGCGTCTCTTGGATCCCAAGGCAGAGCCCCACATGGGTGGCATGATGTTTTTGGGCAGTGTCAGAGCCAAGAGCAGCTCCCATCTCCACTTGAGCCTAGCCCACACTGTGCTGGCATGGCTTGAGGGGGAGGCAGCTGACAGGGCATTATCTTCGGGGGAGGACTTCTGCTTTGGTCTAAAAGAGGCCAGATTCAACCACATTGGCAGGCTGCAATGCACTTCTCTGATCACCCGGCCACAAACAGTTGAAACTGAGGAAGAAGCAAAACAATTAACTGAGTGCGAGGGGGAAGTTCCCACTTTTTCTTCATTATCTTGTTGAGATCCTGATGCTACTGGAGCTTAATTGCAACAGCATGGGTATTTGATATTTGTATTATAAATTATGCCAAGGATATTTCAAAATGCATAGATGTTCTTTCTATTCTGAATAATGCCAACTATTTGCTATTTATTGCTAGCAGTGTGTGATCTGTCTTTAAATCACACAATTTCCTTTCAGCTCTCCAGATCTTGCAAATGTATGCATCTGCTTTAACTTTACAAACAGTTGTCAACAAGACAACTTGTGTGCACAAAATTACACCACAGAAATTAACATTTGCATCTAAATTAATGCAAATTTAAATCTAAATGACCAAAACAAATAAGTAACAACTAACAGTCACAAGTAAAATGAAGTACCCTGAAAACAAATTGCTATTCATTTACATTCTTTCTGTCTAGGACTACAAGGGTTTTGCACAGTCTTATCTGCCTATGAAAAGAAATATTTACAGGCAGACAATATTTATAAAGGAGTAAATTTATGTGCAAAAAAATACTCCAGTATTTTTGAGTGAATTAGAAACCTCCCCTCAGTGAATTGTAGAGAAAGTTGGCGTCTGGCTCTTCTGAAAATTGTGTCCAAAAAGTACCAAACATATCAAATATCAACACAAACGGAAAAGTAATTGCATTCATGACAATGCTCATGAATAACACACCATAAAATACTCCAACACAATCAGCCCAAACCATTGTTTGGAATTCAAACACATATTCACAAACCACCGCATTCAGCTCATTCCAGGCAGCAGATTACGCAACAAGTTTTCACACAATATCGAAGAAACATACAATTTCCTGGAGACAAATTTTCAGCAGACCTTCTAATCTACAACTACAAGAGAAGTCACTGATGTGTGTTGTTTTGTAGTCTGTACAAAATCCCTGTGTTTGAAAAACCAGTGCGAGTCGTTGTATTTGCAGCTCCTCCTTGTATACACAACTTAACATTTATACATGCAAATAACAGTTTTGGTGGATGCAAACACATGTGATTCTCATTTTTCTGGGTGCAATTAGAGAAGCCTGCTGAAAGCTTGACCCTGAAAAAAGCATAAGATCCTTTCCATGTTCAAATTTGAGCCATAAGTCATTGGACAAACTTAAAACACGGCCTGTCCTTTTATGCATCGTAATTTCTCCAAGCAATGTATTTACATTTTATGTGTTCTGTTGTAGAGGAGGGAGCCTTAATGATTACAATTTGCCATCCAGAACTTTATGGCTAGTCCTTGCAGAAAATAGCATTTCTGCCAAAAAGCTTCCTGCCCAGGTGCTTAACCAATTAGCTCTTAAGAGGTCTGGCAGTAAAACCAGTCATGGCAAGTTTTCTGATATACTGTATATAAGGTGACAGCTTGCAAAATGTAAGACGAAAATTTGTTTTCTTAACTAGCAGTGTGTAAAATCCTGGGAGACTATTTGATTGCATAGCCTAAAATGCTTATGACATCTCAAATTCCCAATTGATCAAGTGTGGTTTCAGCAATATGTTGTCAACTTAAACATATTGTGTTTCTTTTCATAAATACTTTAAAAATAATTTCCTTAATTGTGATTGGGTGTTGCAAATATGTAGGAAGGATGGAGTAACCCCACAAGTTTGAGGTTTGGGGCCCTTCAAATTTTTCCAAACATTTTTGCTAATTCACAAAATACATGCAAGCTTTCAAAAGTGCATTTTCTCCACAAATTATACCCACTTTTTATAATGGTACGTTAGATTAAAACCATATTTTTTCACAAGGGGTGTACTTTGCAATGCAAAGAATAGAGGAAAACCATGAAAGATAAATATACCATAGTAAAACAAATGAATTCTCTGATTCTGGAAACAAAACATTTGTATTATGTGGGGATGCCAGTCAAAAGATCAAAACTCACTACTTGAAGTCATAGCTGCATAATGACAGAGCAGGTTGGTCAAAGATGATATAGGAAATGTGCAGAAAATCTTGGTATTGAAGCAGAATATCCATGTGGGTAGTTAATACATTTCAGGAATTTCATTCTCAGGATTGCCAAGCCTGAAAGAAGATAGTCTTTGGCAGAAGCAGCACATGGAACAGGCAGCTCAACACAGAACTTAGTACTGTAGGAAGGGATTTATTTCACTGAAGCCCTTGCATATCCACAAGGTTTTGATATCTGAAACTCAGCGTGCATGAGGCTACCACAGTGAGGTCTCTGAAAACTTGGTTCATGAGATAGACAAGTGTCCTACATATAAGAAGACACCCTCACGTGCATGTACGATGCATGCAGTAGTAAGGGAGGTGGCACTGCAGCAGCAGTGAGTCCTGAAGCTTATGCTCTTGTTAGGATGCAGAGTCCTGTAACCACAGCTCCCTGGAATTCCTCCTGCTGCAATCAGGCTGCAAAACCTTCCCAGATCTGCTGTAGCCTTGTCCTGACTGCCTACCCTCACAGCAGACAGCAGTAGCCCCACGATAATCTTCCTCTGGGGTTGGGGGGGTGAATCACAGCATTCTGTAATGTTTTTGCTTTGCTGCATGAGCTCTGTGATACCCTGGTCTCGCTCTGACATCTGTTAGCAGACTCCACAAACCATAAGCCTCAAAGGAAGTGCTACAGGCTCTCCAAAGAGAGCATTCCAGTCTCCAGTGGATTTTCATTAAAACTTGCTCCCAATGGCCTGTGTGGTAAAAGGCAAGGTCTGTCAGACCATGTGCAGCAGAGTTTCAGGAAGAACCTCTGGCACAGGCTCTGCTCAGATGAAAAGTTGATGTGTGTAACTAAGGCTTGTGTGAAACAAGATTCCCATTGCACATGTTTCACTGTGATTTCCTTTGAAGTTCAAGGTGATTTTTTGTTCCATACTAATTGAATGGTGTCTGATCATTTTGAAGAGAGAAAATGAAGTAAAAAACCAGAACATTAATTCTGATAAACGTTTGAATAAGGAGTCAGAAATTCAACCTTCCTGCAAGGCTGAAATGGACACTATGGAAAACTGTAGGAATTGTGGCAATAGGGCATTTCCTTCTGCACTAACTCTGGCAGTTCCAGATGCTATTCAAGAAGATGAGATTTCGTTTACTTTAGGAAACCAAGAAAACTTGCCAGAAGGCACTGTTCTGAAATCTAGTCTTGGCATCTTACTCTGAAAGGCTGCTAGGGTATGTGTCTGGGAAAAAAAGGGAACAAGATTCCTGAAAATGTTGTAGAAATATCCTTCCACTTTTTTTCCAAACTACAAGTATTTTGAGTAATTGCTTCTTAACCTCACATTTGGTGATTGATTTAATTTTGAACAGGTGTACATCTGATCCACTCTGCAGGTACTGATTATAAATAACTGCTCTGTGTCATTGTGCAGGCTAGTTCCTTTATGGTATGGGATGGTACTAGTACTGCTAAAGCACTTCCAAGAATAGACATTTATGAGTAAAAAAAGGAAATTATTTACATTCCCAGGATGAATGTAAGCATGGTGAAAATGTCACAATACCACTAAACTCAAGAAGAGGTTATACTCACATCCATTGCTCTCCGTAGCCTCAAAAGTACAGAAGACATGCAGTACTGGACAATCAAACTCCAGATCTGAATTTAGACTTGTTTGTGCTCCAGTTATTTCATGCCCATAGCTATTCACATATGTAGCATGGTTAAATTAATGTGATAAATAGCCCCAGAGGCATAAATGAATAATAGTCATTAAAATTAAGCCAGGCAACTTTATGCTGTGATACTCATTTAAGACTGTTCCAAAAACATAATTTGCAAATGCCTACCTGCAGATCACCATTTGCTTTAAATCCTTGGCTCAAAATTTCTTTCTATGTCAAATTCTACTTTCATTTATGCCTTTACAAGTACTGATTTTTTATTTTTTTGGTTTATTATGGGATGCAGCTGTTTTGACAATAACATGCTGTTTTTCTTGAAAATACCATTCCAGCAGAAACTGATTTGATTTATTTTATGTTCTATTCAGTTTCCAAATTTGCAGGCAGAGGTTCTCTTTGGACATCCTAAGTCTTCAAGCAAAAGTATGCCATGTGAGACCATGTATCAGCCGCTTTCAGACTTTTAGGATAATCTGAATGATTTTGAAGAACAGGCTGAAGCCAGAAAACCATGTCTTCATGAGAAATTGCCATTCACACCAGCAAATAATGAACCTCCCTCTTCAAACATCCAAGCAATGACATGTGCAAGAAAAGCACCCCATCGGTCCCTAATGGAAAACAAAATTCTTACCAGGACTAATTTGTTTCATCAGGAAATGAGGTTTGAAGACCTTCTGAAGGCAGTAGATGACAATATTTACATCCCAACACAGTGGCATCTTGATAAAGAACGCACTGACCTCCTCATGATTGACTCTGCCCAGCTGTTGCCTTTCAGTAGACTGTAAAAAGCTGCCCTGAGAGAAACCCTAGGTAGAAAGATGTCCTGGCTGGGAGCATTACAGCAACACACAAATATCTGCCCTCTGGGTTTAGTCAATGGTTCAAAACTACGAGCTATCCCCATGTACCAACAACAAACATTTACCATAAGAAGTATGAAGCAGTCTAAACGAAACACAACTTTTTTTTTTCAACAAGAAAACTAAGAAAAACTTTATACAACTCAGGCACTCTCATGAAACTACAGAACTAAATCTTACAGTTTTTTCTCCGTGCCAAATCAGGTCGAGTTAAAAAGCAGAGATTCTAAGGTTAAATTTTGCATAAATAATGCAAAATTATGCCACCTGCAGAGCTTCAGAAGAAAATAGGACAAAGGGGCAGAAAAGAAACAAAGATGGACAGAAACAGAAAGCAAGAAAAGGAAGGCAGAAGAGATTAATCCAATCTTAAAAGGCGACACCTACAAGCACAAAGAAGGGCTCTATGATTTAAGCTGTGTGTCTTCTCATATCAATCAAACATTGGGCTACGCATTTTGTAGAGCACAGCAAACATGCAGAAGAACAGATACCACTGTAACAGAACAACATCAATCATATTTAGGCAAAAAAGTGGACACTGTGGGCAGAAGATATTATTTCAAATTGCTTGTTACCACCATCACTTATGGGCTCGGCCATGGCCAGTGTTTGGTCCATCTTTGAGCTATCTGGCATTGGCTCCAGTGGACCTAGGGGAAGGTGCTAGCACCTTCTCACAGAAGCCGCCCCTGTAGCCCCACACTACCAAAACCTTGCCACAGAAACCCCCTACAGGTTTCTATTTCCAGGAGTGGCTTACTAAAAAGCAAGTGAACATCCCTGCTTCTGCCTTGTCTGGCCCTTTAAGGGTAACAATAGGTTTCCAATGAGACATCTTCGGAACATTAAGCTACTTCATTAAACATATAGCAGTCCCTTGTACAAACAAACTTCACATAGAGTCTCTGCTGGGACTTTCACTGGATCTTTAAGTCCTTCAAGTCAGTCTCTATAAGTGGATCCTGCTACTTGCATAGTCTGTCAATGCAATCATGAGAGATTCTCAGCCCTTCATTTCATAGGTTTTCCATTTACACATAGGAAATGGCACCTTTTACTTCTATCCTGTTTCTGAGCCATATTAATAAGTTCAACTGCTTTATGTATTACCAGTTTCAACACTGTTCTGCTTTTCAAATCACAAATGTTTTCATGTCAGCAAAAGAATTTCAAACCACAGGAAATTCTGGGGATGAAGTACAAATATACACTTAGGAAGAGCTATCAGGAAACAGAATTAAACCTACAGATGGAAAAGTATGAAAAAAATGTTCCTACTTTCATACTGCACTTTCTGTTTCATCATTTTTCAAACACATAAATGAGCAAGATTAATAATTCAGTCAGTAAAGGAATTTCTGTTTAATCTCTGAAGAAATCCTGAATAATTCAGAAGTTCTGACGTTAGATAGCCTTTTTCATGCTCACCCATCCACCCTGGGTGAAACACTGAAGACAGATCAAAGTCACTGACGCATTATCTCACAGCCCTCTCACATTACAGCTTATGAACAGCAAAACTCTGCAGATCGAAAGCTCACAAAAAACAGAAAAGGCAGCACATGTTAACCTATTGTCTGTTCAAGCAAGATGATTAGAAAGTGCAAGCAGAAGCATTTTGCTCATTCCTTATAAATATAGCGTTGAAACTACAACACCTTATCTGCAGCTCAAGAAAAGTCACTTCTTCAACTCCCCTGAGGTTTAGTCATAGGGTATGTGAAAGGTTTAAGAAATTCAAAAGATATTCATCATACAAAAGCCATTTTTAAAGAAATCAGTGTTTGCCAAACTGAAATATATAAACACATATTTTGTGGCTAATCCATTAAAGAGAAAGTGAGAGTAGGCTTTCAGAAAAGTGCTATACCAGCTAGGAAGGAGCTATCACTCAGGAGAGTGAGCAGAGGAGCAAAGGGAACAAGTAGAGCAAAACAGATGACGCATACTCAGGCTGAGATTTTGAGGAGCAATAGGGTCCTGCAGCAGGACATCCCTTACCCAGTGTTAAGCAGAGGAGACATCTCTGACTATATTGGTTGTCTCAACTCCTTTGTAGCTGATGGATATTATGGAAAAGAGGGAGAGTAAATTAGTTGTGGAGGTCCTTGAACAGAATCTTCAAAGGCTGTCCAACTGCACTGTGATAAGGACAACTTGATCCAATATTTCAGTCTTTGAGTTTCCACAGACTGGGGAGTAAGAGCAGGGAATTCATCTCATGAACATTATAGCTGGCAGGACTCTTTCCTGACCTCCACAGGAGCACAGCAGTAAGAGTTTTAATTCCTTATCTGGAGGATATACCAAAGGCTTAGAAAAGTAGAAGGAAGGATCAAATGGGTCCTTAAACTTAATCAGCTGCTTCTAGGCAGGCAAATATTTTACTTGGGACATCTGTATTCAGTAACTGTAACAGCTTTCTAGTGCCAGCAAGCCAATTTTGACAAATCCTTTCTTAGAAAGCAAGTCCTCTGTAAAGCAGAAAGCGAGTATTCACCTATTTAGACAAAAGACGGATTTAAATATCAAGCCTATCCATTATAGCAGCTCAAGCAGGCAATGAAAAGCATGAGGAACTATGTTACACAAGTCTTTTCTATACTAATAAATACTTAACTCGCATCAGCAGTTTCTACAGTACACTTCAATGGGACCAAAAAGGAAAGCAAATACTCCTCCAGCAAAGAAGGAACCCTTTAGTTCAGGCCTTCAGAGTGTCTTTCCAGTGAAGTCCTGTAATCAGGCTACCAGTATCTCAATCTACCAAGAGGTCTCTTTCACAGAACACAGCCTATACATCTGCCAGAAAGCCAGTCTTCACCAGCCTACACCCTCCTAGCATGACTGTGGATTCCCACATTACAGAGACCCTGCTTTTTCCAGGCATTTCTACTTGCTGCTCACAGAATCATAGAATCGTAGAATAGTTAGGGTTGGAAAGGACCTTAAAATCATCTAGTTCCAAAACCCCCTGCCGTGGGCAGGGAAACTTCACACTAAACCATACCATCCAAGGCTGTGTCCAACCCCACCTTGAACACCACAAGCGATGGAGCATTCACAACTTCCCTGCGCAACACACTCCAGTGTCTCACCACCCTCACAGTAAAGAATTTCTTCCTCATATCCAATCTAAACTACCCCTGTTTAAGTTTGAACCCGTTACCCCTCGTCCTATCACTATAGTCCCTAATGAAGAGTCCTTCCCCAGCATCCCTATAGTCCCCCTTCAGATACTGGAAGGCTGCTATGAGGTCTCCACTTAGCCTTCTCTTCTCCAGGCTCAACAGCCCCAACTTTCTCAGGCTATTTTCTCATGGGAGGTGCTCCAGTCCCCTGATCATCCCCATGGCCCTCCTCTGCACTTGTTCCAACAGTTCCATGTCCTTTTTATGTTGAGGACACCAGAACTGCACACAATACTCCAAGTGAGGTCTCACGAGAGCAGAGTAGAGGGGCAGGAGCACCTCCCGCAACCCGCTGGTCATGCTCCTTTTGATGCAGCCCAGGGTACGGTTGGCTTTCTGGGCTGCAAGTGCACACTGCCGGCTCATGTTCAGTTTTTCATCAACCCACACCCCCAAGTCCTTCTCCGCAGGGCTGCTGTCAATCTCTTCTCTGCCCAACCTGTAGCTGTGCCTGGGATTGCTCCCACCTAGGTGTAGGACCTCGCACTTGGCATGGTTGAACTTCATCAGGTTGGCATCAGCCCACCTCACAAGCATGTCAAGGTCCCTCTGGATGGCATTCCTTCCCTCTAACATATCAACCCAACCACACAGCTTGGTGCCATCAGCAAACTTGCTGAGGGCGCACTCAATCCCACTGTCCATGTCACCCACAAAGATGTTGAACAAGACCGGTCCCAACACCGATCCCTGGGGGACACCACTCGTTACTGGTCTCCAGCTGGATATTGAGCCATTGAACACAACTCTTTGTGTGCGGCCATCCAACCAGTTCTTTATCCACCGAATGGTCCACCTATCAAATTGATGTCTCTCCAACTTAGAGAAAAGGATGTCATGTGGGACAGTGTCGAACACTTTGTACAAGTCCGGGTAGATAACATCAACTGCTCTGCCCCTGTCCATCAGTTCCCTAGCCCCATCATAGAAGGCCACCAAATTGGTCAGGCAGGATTTCCCCTTAGTGAAGCCATGCTGGCCGTCACCAAGCACCTTGTTGTTTTCAAGTGCCTCAGCATGCATTCCAGGAGAATCCGCTCCAAGATTTTGCCAGGCACAGAGGTAAGACTGACTGGTCTGTAGTTCCTCGGCTCATCCATTTTCCCCTTCTTAAAAATGGGGGTTATATTTCCCTTTTTCCAGTCATCGGGAACTTCACCTGACTGCCATGATTTTTCACATATGATGGGCAGTGGCTTGACAACTTCATTTGCCAGCTCCTTCAGGACCCGCGGATGGATTTCATCAGGTCCCATGGACTTGTATACCTTCAGGTTCCTAAGATGGTCTCGAACCAGATCCTCTCCTACAGTGGGCCCAGGGTCTTCATTCTCACTGTCCCTGCGTCTGCCTTCCAAGACTTGGGTGGTGTGGTCAGAGCATTTGCCGGTGAAGACTGAGGCAAAGAAGTCATTAAGAACCTCAGCCTTCTCCAAATCCAGGGTAGCTTCCCCTATGCTTTAATAGCTCAGCATCTCTGCTGCAACTAAACCAAAAAATAACTCCCCAAGATGATTGACATATAAGCCGCATACATTTACAGGCTTTTACATGTAGTGTAACATAGAGAAGACATGCAGTGGAGGAGGGGGATATGCTGTTCCATGATGGATATGAAAAGTCAAATGACACATTCTGTGTTTGTCCTTAATGCCTCTCTTTTATTGTTACAAGACCTCCTCAGGCATCCAGTGAGACAGACAAGTCAGAGACGATGAAACGGTACCATCTCAAACTGTTTTGTTATGACAGCCTCCTAAAGAAAGACAACCACGTTCCAGTCACTTCACTGCTTTCATCAGGAGTAAGTAGGTGAATGACCCAATCCTGCAGCTGAGAAGAAAATTTATGTTTCAGAAAACCCACCCCAAATTTTCAGAAGCACTGTAAGGATACCCTGCCCTTATGAGCCTGATTCTCTACCATTAAGTTTATTATTTTCCTTCCACAAAAAAGCAAGCAAGCAAGCATCCCATTTGCTCCCAAAGGCAATCCTTTGAGAACAATGGACATCTGAGAGACTTCCGTGCTCACGCAATACATAGTGAAGGAGGCAGAATTCCCCAGAAAGCCTGGAAAGAACTTAGGAGTGACTGAAAGTCAGTGAAATCATGATTGTCATACAGCTATTATGTTGTCCTAATAGATAGATACCTGTATGTGAAACTATCAGCTATTGAACACCTGAGCTCAAAAGTCACAGCCTGTGATTACAGATCATATATTATACATCTTCATGCAATACCAGAAAGAATTCATGAACTGCCCTTTCTTGCTGCTTTCCCTGCACGAGTCTCTCAGCTTCTACATCTAATTCTGCTTTTGCCCAGCAGACAGAAGAAATGCCAAGTACAGATTTCAATGTATAACCATATTATGTGGCATGGTAAGAGAACCTCATTATATCCCAGTTTTGAAGTACTGACCCAGATTTGGCTTAGCAATAAATAACAGCTGGGAGTTTTGCTCACTCTGAGCATACTCACTGTACTTCATGTCCTCATACCCTGTGGTTTCTACATATTTTTTTACATTAATTTGTCTTCGAAAATGAACGCCTGCCTCCTGTTATCCTTGCTTTTGCTTCCTGTGCCTATCACTGACCCAGAATTTAAATGCTGGAAAAACCAAGATCGATGTCTGAAACTAAAATAAAATCTCCCTTCAAATGGCATAAAGTTGCTTAAAAATGTTAATCTGCCTTATTTTTATGATGTGTTTAAAACTGAATGTTCCCATATGGGTACAACAGGGCAAACCACGTCCTTCCATTTAAACAGCCTGTTTACTTTAAAATCTGAAACTAGCTACAAATTTAAACCTTTTTTGTTTTTGTCCACCTGGAAAAAATTATCAAATTCTTAAGTATGCATTGTAATAGGAGCAAACACTGAGGAGTGTGAATTCTTGGGTTTCAATATCTATTTTTAAATTGTTTTTCATGTAAGATTTTAATTTAGATTTAATAAGATTCTAATTGCATTTTTTTGAAAACGCCAGTTGATTATTGAAGACATATTTCCATAGGATTAGCTTACATACCTTAGATTTTTAAAATATTGTTTTAAATAATAATTTGGTGTTACATGATTTATGCTACCAAATCTAAATATAGCTAGTGTAAAATAATTATGGAATGATTGCAAGAAATATACTTACTGAGGATTATCTATTATATAAGAGGCATACATCGCTTATGTAATTATTCAATGTCAGTAAGTGTTTTCAGAAATCTGTTGGTTATTAATGTATGATGAGCACTTAGTTATATTTTAACATATTATGTAATTGAAGCCAATTGAAAGTTTTGCCATTTGTCATACATCTCAGAAACAGGAAGAAAATGTATTAACATGCTAAATGAAATGAGCTGTGCAGATTTGTTCATTGGTTTGCCTCAGCTGCTTTTTGCCACTTCAGTGGTGCAAAAGAGCCAGAGACCAGGCAGTCCTGCTCTCCTGATGGTTCTTCATCAGGGAAATACTGGGCAACTAAAGCAGGAATAGTGGCTGCGTGCCACCTTCCCTTCTTCAGCTAGAGGGTGTAGTATCAATACCACATTCATCTTTTGCTGCCAGATGTACTCTTTGGATTCACAGGTAGCCAAGATTAATTTATAATAGTTTTACAGCAGCCTAAAGATCTACAAAGTAATTTTTGCCTCACTAATCTGGCACTGCCTGCTATAGCAGACCTGAGCCTTTAAGTACAGGAAGGTCTTATTTAACTGGTGTCTTAGGCTAACTGTAGGCTTTAGACCTGGATTGGAAAGGCATCAAAGTCACCTGGAATTCGTACCTCCCCCTCACTGTGAGCTGCATGAGCCCTCAGCGTGTTTCATGCTCCATGGTAACACCACTCTCCTGGCAGGCAAAAACCTCCTGGAAGAGTTATTACAATGGATATTAGGAAAATTACAATGGATATTATAGGAAGGACTGCACTGGCAAAGAGGTTAATGAGATAAACTATTTCTTCTTTTCCAATGATTTATTTTTATATCCTCATAAATAACAGTTCTCATTACGATTCACTAGCATCATAACCAACACCATTCCCCATTGCACCACCCAAATATTATTTAGAGCAGTCTTTTTAGGACTTTTAGGATAGAAACACTTTCCTGTCTTGTTTTGTTTGGGTTGAGTCACTTATTGTGATTTTTACCATAACCTTGATGCATAAAACCTGAGAAAAATCAGCCATCCAACAGCGAAGCCCAACATTCAACAGGCACTGAGCACTGAAAGGACCCATAAAGGTAACATCTGCCTTGACAGTGTGCCTCCTGTGGGTAAAAATGCTCCTATACCAAAAGTGTTGTGTAACAACAGAAGAACAGTTTCTCCATGTAGACAACTCTTCCTTTAAATGCTTTTAAATACTTTACATGCATCTTCTCTACCACCTTTCTTTAGTGTTAGCTCATAAGATAATCTTTGACATCTTTATTTGACTTGGTACCATTTATGTCAGAAGTTGCACCTTACAAAACTGTTGTATGTAGCAAGTAAGCCAAGCGTATGTGCCTCTGATGAAGACTTCTGGTGATCCACATCATCGCAGGCTAAGTAACTGCAGGAGACTGCAGAGATCATGGAGCTGTGTTTTTCTGCCATGAATCACTCTTCAAGTAATTAAAAACAGTATACAAGTCAGAATACAATGAAGAATAAAAGCCTGAAAACCCTGATTTTGATGCTTGTTCAAAGCCCTTGCTCCTTGTGCAATGTGGTGGCAATACCCTGCTGGGCTGCCTTTAGCTATCAACCAGAGCAAACATGCCACCAACCCAGGCTGTGCCAGCCCAGTGCAGGTTGGTAATGGCAAGTCAATCACAAAACAAAGATTTATCTGAATCTGAAATATGATTCAAGTAATTTATTTTTAGGCTTTTGAACATAAGCAAAGACTAAACTAATCAGCTTGCTCTGTCTTTATATTTACTGAAGAGAGGTATGTCTAATGGGAAGAAGAATAATGTGAATATGGGCTCTGTTAAGTGAAGCAAGGGTCTAAGTGACAACAGGCATGGAAAAGGCCGAGGTACTCCATGTTTTTTGTTTTCCCCTCAGTTTTCATTCAGCAGATGTGTCCTCAGGCGTTCCAGCCCCTGAAGGCTACTGGCAGAGTCTATGGGAATGACATCGTACTTGCAGGAGAAGATGGGCCAGGGACCACTTACGCAAACTGATGATCTGCAACCCATGGGAGCAGATCAGATAGATCTGAGGCTGCTGAGGGAGCTGACTGATATCACTGCAAAAGAGCCATCATCTTTGTAAAGTCACTGCTGTCAGGGGAGGTAAAAGGTAAACATCATATCCATCTTCAGAAAAGGGCAGGCAGGATGACTCAGGTCAGTCAGCCTCACCTCAGCCCCTGGGCAGATTATGGAGCAAATCCTCTGAGAAGCCATTTCTTATCACACAAAAGGCAATGCTGTGGTTTAGACCCAGCCAGTAACGCAGCACTGTGCAGCTGCTCACTCACAGCTCTCCTCTTCCCCCGCCCCCCATCCAGGCGGGATGGGGAGGAGAATTGAAAAAATGCAAACCCCACAGGTTGAGATAAGAACAGTTTAATAACTAAAGTATAATATAAAACTACTGCTGATACTACTACTAATAACACTAATAAGGGAAATAACAAGGGGAGAGAATTTAAAATTAAAAGGGGAAAAGAAAACAATAAACACAATAATGCACAATACAATTGCTCACCACCTGCCGACTGATACCCAGCACAACCTGAGCAGCAATCTGGGCTTTTCTGGTGACTACCCCGGTTTATATACTCAGCATGACCTGCTGTGGTATGGAATACACTTTTGGCTAGTCTGAGTCAGGTGTCCTGTCTCTGTTTCCTCCTGGCTTCTTGTGTTCCTCCTCTCTGGCAGAGCACGAGACTGAAAAGTCCTTGATCGAAGTAAGCATTACTTAGCAGCAACTGAAACATGGGTGTGTTATCAGCATTCTTCTCAGACTAAAGCCAAAATACAGCACTGCACCAGCTACTAGGAAGGAGAAAAAAAACTGTTAAAGCTGAAACCAGGACAGACAAGAAGATGACCAGGATATAGCAAGGGCAAATCATGCCTGGACAATCTGATGGGCTCTATGATGATACGACCAGCACCATGGGCAAGGGAAGAGGAAAAGGTGCTGCACATCTTGGCCTCAGCAAGGCTGATACTGTTTAGTCTTTACCAGTGAGTGGACATGCTCAGTCTCCTCATGGGTGATACCGAATAGTGGGAGCAGTCAATATGCAGAGGCACAGGCTGCTGTTCAGAGGGACCTGGACAGGCTGGAGAAATAGGCTGACAGAAATCTCATGAGGGCTAAGGCAGATAAAGTCCTGCATCAGTGAGGGATTGTCTCCATGCAGCAACAAATGCTGGGGCTCAACCATCTGAAAAACAGCTAGGCAGAAAAGAACCAGGGCATCCTGATGCACAATATGTTGAATGTAAGTCAGCAGTACGCCCTTGCAGCAAAGAGGGCCAGCTGAACAGTGTTAGCAAGAGTTTAGCCTGAAGGTCAAGAGAAGTGTTTCTTTGCCTCTATTTGGCCCTTGTGAGACTGCATCTGGGCTACTGCACCCAGTTTTAGCTTACTCAGCATGACAAAGACATGAAGATGCTGGAGTTGAGCCCAGTGACAGGCCACCAAGATGAACAGGAGGCCAACTCATAGGACGCATGACAAGAGGCTGCATGAGCTGGGTTTGTTCAGTCTTCAGAAGAAAAGGCTTAGGGGGACCTTGTTGCTGTCTGTACCTACCTTGCAGAGAGGGAGTATTAAAGACAAATGGGAGACTCTCCCCAGAGGTTCACAGGCATAAAATAAGATGCAAGAGATGCAAGTTGGATCAGAAATTCCAATCACATAAAAGAAAAATACTTTTTACTCTGAGGGTGAACTAACACTGGAATGGCTTTCCCAGGAGATTTTCAAAATCAGGCTGGACAGTTCCCTGAGCAACTGACCCACCTTTGGGCTGGGAACTGGACTAGCTGCGCTCCAGAGCTTGCTTCTAACCTGCACAATTCTGTGATTTAGGAAGAGACAGGCCCAGGTACATTTGCCCCATGGGATGTCCACTTTTTTCCATTTAATTTATATGGAGAAGAAGCTGATGACAACCCAGTTTTAGATTGTTGATTTACATAAAAGAAATAACACTTTTAGAACAGAAAATAACAGTAAAATAGAGACAAATTAAAAGCATGGTGTTGCACATTAAATACTAGCAGAGCATTAGTGTTTAGTAAGATTAAGCAAGTACTGCTGGATATTGTTACCCTTGAGCAAGTTCCTAGTTTATTAGAAGTAGATATTTTAAGGTTTTTTTTTTATCTCCTAGATCTCACTTGATATAGGAGAATTCAGTGGTAGAATGGGCTTGCCAAGCCAGAAATATGTTTGGAAAAATACAGTAGATAATTATGTGGTTTATATGTACATATACAATCCACAGAATTGTGCATATACAATATAAAGAAACATACATGCTTAGTTGTGGGTTTGAAACAATCTTCTATACAATTCTTTTAAGTGCCATCTTTAAAAAGTAGCAATTCCATCACTAGGATGACTGGATCCTAAGTTAAATAACAAAGAATCATACTAGATAACAAGACATTTTAAGTAAGAAAATTTTGATTCCGAAGTTTTCTTTCCTCTCTTTGCTTCCAGAGTCTGATTTTGCTTACTTTTAGATCTATTGTACATCAGTAAGCATTTCTCTTAAAGAATGCCGCAGTGAGGCTGACTGACAGGGAGAGGAGTGTGAGAGAGATTCAGCTTGTGTGGTCTGAACAGCCTATTAAACTTTGTATTTTAGTCTAGCTGGTAAATTTCACCTTTTTTTCTAATTTCAATATACAGGCTTGATTCAGGGAAGGAGGCAGAACTAGTTTCTACCAATACGACAGTTTAGACTGTAAGACCTATATTGCCTTTTAGTGGTGTCCATCACTTTCCATCGACTGTAGAGAACTTCTTGTTCGTTATTTAGGCATTTCAACTAGGTGCTTAGAGCAAAGTAGGGTAAACCAAGCCCTCCAAGTTTATGTGGCAGTGTATTACGATTTTGTGCACTACGGAGTTGTAATATGATGCCATTTTATTGCATTTGCTTTGTTGAAATTTTTGAAAGCAACAACAGGGAGGATGTTAGTGCACACTACTTTGAATGTCCAACTTGGACCATTTCACAGACCACTAAACACTTTCTAGTCTTGAGTACTATTTTCTCCATGACATCTCTCTGCATTTCCTGACAACATAGGATTGAAGTACCAAGGAATCCACAACTCATTTGTGATGTCATAGAATCATAGAATCATAGAATAGTAAGGGTTGGAAAGGACCTCAAGATCATCGAGTTCCAACCCCCCCGCCATGGGCAGGGACACCTCCCACTAAACCATGCCATCCAAGGCTACGTCCAACCCCACCTTGAATGCCGCCAGGGATGAAGCATCCACAACTTCCCTGGGCAACCCATTCCAGGGCCTCACCACCCTCACAGTAAAGAATTTCTTCCTCAGATCCAATCTAAACTTCCCCTGTTTAAGTTTTAATCCATTACCCCTTGTCCTCTCACCACAGTCCCTAATGAAGAGTCCCTCCCCAGTATTCCTATAGGCCCCCTTCAGGTATTGGAAGGCTGCTATGAGGTCTCCACTTAGCCTTCTCTTCTCCAGGCTCAACAGCCCCAATTTTCTCAGCCTATCTTCATACGGGAGGTGCTCCAGTCCCCTGATCATCCTCGTGGCCCTCCTCTGCATTTGTTCTAACAGTTGCATGTCCTTTTTATGTTGAGGACACCAGAACTGCACACAATACTCCAAGTGAGGTCTCACGAGAGCAGAGTAAAGGGGCAGGAGCACCTCCCTCGACCTGCTGGTCACACTCCTTTTGATGCAGCCCAGGATACGGTTGGCCTTCTGGGCTGCAAACGCACACTGCCAGCTCATGTTCATTTTTTCATCAACCCACACCCCCAAGTCCTTCTCCGCAGGGCTGCTCTCAATCTCCTCCCCGCCCAACCTGTAGCTGTGCCTGGCATTGCTCCG
This sequence comes from Amazona ochrocephala, assembly GCA_039720435.1. NCBI lineage: Eukaryota > Metazoa > Chordata > Aves > Psittaciformes > Psittacidae > Amazona > Amazona ochrocephala. The sequence goes on from CM077878.1 coordinate 52,621,196, forward strand.
ACCCAGGTGGAGGACTTTGCACTTAGCATGGTTAAACTTCATTAGGTTGGCATCAGCCCACCTCACAAGCATGTCAAGGTCCCTCTGGATGGCATTCCTTCCCTCCAACGTATCAACCCAACCACACAGCTTGGTGCCATCAGCAAACTTGCTGAGGGAGCACTCAATCCCACTGTCCATGTCACCCACAAAGATGTTGAACAAGACCGGTCCCAACACTGATCCCTGGGGGACACCACTCGTTACTGGTCTCCAGCTGGACATTGAGCCACTGAGCACTACTCTTTGTGTGCAGCCATCCAGCCAGTTCTTTATCCACCGAATGGTCCACCTATCAAATTGATGTCTCTCCAACTTAGAGAGAAGGATGTCATGGGAGACAGTGTCAAAGGCTTTACACAAGTCCAGGTGGATGACATCAACTGCTCTGCCCCTGTCCATCAGTTCCGTAGCCCCTTCATAGAAGGTCACCAGATTGGTCAGGCAGGATTTCCCCTTAGTGAAGCCATGCTGGCTGTCACCAAGCACCTTGTTGGTTTTCATGTGCCTTAGCATGCCTTCCAGGAGAATCCGCTCCAAGATTTTGCCAGGCACAGAGGTGAGACTGACTGGTCTGTAATTCCCTGGCTCATCCATTTTCCCCTTCTTAAAAATGGGGGTTATATTTCCCTTTTTCCAGTCATGGGGAACTTCACCTGACTGCCATGATTTTTCAAATATGATGGACAAGAACAGTTTCTTTAGCAGAAGCTATCAAAGTATGAAATGGAGAAATTGTGCCTCTGCACTGTGAACTTAACTTAGTTTATCACTTAAGCCGTAGAATACTGCCCAATGAAATATTTGACATGTTTTAGTCAAACACAAGACTTTTAAGATTATTTTAATAATCTTAGGTTTTTGCTGAGGGTATAATATGTGTCACTACTGCTCGATCCTGAAACATCCCAGACAGAGAGCTCCACTTTCAGTTTCTTGGCACTGCAGAAGGCACTCAAGGACACTGATGGAGAGGAGAACACCTGCAGCTGTGAGGCCATACCGCCGGTTGTCCTTACAGTTCCCCACGGCTCACCTCCTCTCCAATAATTAAGTATTCTAACACAACTTAAAAATAAATAACTTCTTACAGTATTTTGCAGGCTTTGCACCTTGCCCTGCTATTTTTATCTGTTAGGACAGTTTTGAGTTGATGGTGTTTTACAAGTGAAGCTTGGTTAGTTCAGAGGAAATTTAGGGTACACGGGCAAGCAGCTGGTGAATATTGTACTGCACTTCTCACACTTCTGTATTTTTCAAACAAACTTAGTCTACATAGATCACGGACCTCCAGCTGGCGCAAATAAGCACAGCACTACTGCAATCATCTTTACCAGTGACTGGGACTCTGGCACGGATAAAGCCTCCTTTCTTGTCAAATTAATAATACTTCTTCTTTGTCAACATCTTCCTTCCAGGCAGTTGTTCTCAAGAGCACTTATTATGGCTGCTCAAATATTTTTGACTAGAGAACTAGATTAATAATGACAGGCCACACAGCAGCCATATTTCTTTCATCATTTTTGTCTTCTTCTTATTGCAGGAAACAGGTGCACCCAGCTCCCAGTCCCATATTTCATCAATGTTGTCATTTAAAATAGCAAAAGAGGTAAAACTTCATCCTTCTGAGAAGCGTGAAAATCAAAATAAAGCAGTTCAGAAAACAGGAAAAGCCTTCATTCAGAATTGCTTTGTAAATACTGGCATAGACTTCCTGTAGAAATTACAGCCTCTTTGGTGGAAGTCCTTACTAACAGGAAAGATAAGCTCATCAGTAGCAACAGAGCCATACTGCATCTACTTCTAGGCAGAATAATGGACTGGGTGATGTCTTAGATCCTTCCGGACTTATTTTTCTGATTCAGTAACACTACCAATTAGTGCATGTGAATAATACATCTCTTTCCTACATACCATGTCAAAACATTCAATTTACATCTCTTCCTGACATTGTGATACCTCATTTAGTCTTTATTTGCTGTTGGTTGTTGTATACAAATGTGTAATATCTAATTTACAGCATCTCTCCTAGAATTTCCAAATACCAAAAATTTGCTAATTCAAGCTTTCAAACAGTCCAAAATGTTGTTTGAGTTTATCCACAATGGAAAACCTATTACAAAGCACCAAATTATCAGATGCAAGTCAGCAATGCAAATTGGAATCCATGGCTAGCTGTGTTTGTGTCCGCAGATAATGTAACAGAGAAGGAATGACTGAGCCTCCATCTGGAGGATTTCTGCACAATTCTGGGTATTTCAGTACCAGAAAGAGAGAAACAGAATGATGGGTATGTGGAAAAAAAGCCATAAAAATGACTGAACAGCTGGAGGGGCTGATTTATGAGGAGAGATTAAAGGAATGATGTTTGATTGTCTGCACAATGTCCAACAGCCGCATGTTAACCACTTCAAGTATCTGAAGAGTGTAAACACCAAGGAAGGGAATAAATAACCAGGCTGGAGCAAGAAGGTGTAGCTAAAAATACAGAAAATCAATATACAAGGGGAAATTCTTAACAATGATCTTTGTTAACCCATGATAACTATCTGAAGAAGAGCAGCAGGAGTCTTATTGTTCCTAGTAACTTTAAGAACAAACTGAACAAATCACTGAAAAAAATCCATTAGGTATCTATCTGGGGCTGGTTGGCAAGAGAGCCTTCCAGCTGTTATTGTCTGATGATTCCTTCCTTTATCATATTCATAAAGCAAAATGCAAAAAACAAGTGATGACTCATCCAAGTTAACTAGCCACTTACCTCACTTCACCTCACTTGACTAAAATGTTAAAGCAAACAATATACAAGCCTTATGATACTCTACTCATAAACACTGTTTATTTTCTGACAGATATCTGTCAAATTGATAAAAATCATAGTGCTGCACATTAAAAAAACCAACAACAAAATCCCTTCAAAAAACCCAAACAAACAAAAGCATTGAAAAAATTGTTCCTAAATAATTGTTTAGGAAGCAAAATTGGAATAACTGGCAGAAAACTACCATCTTTGCTATGTCATTCTGATGTCTCTGCCTACTGAAAGTATAAATCACTATAGTTGTAATCCAAAATTCTGGGATTCCAATTTTCCTCTGCAGCTTCAGAAAAATATTATTTTGTACTTCTTCCTTGTTGCTCAGCATTCCTGTTATAACAAGAAAATTTTGTTTCTTGTCAAAAATCTGGAATTCCCATTTATTTGCAAAAGAGGAACTCGATATTCCCACTACTCTTACACAAAGCCATATCATTATTTACTAATTCCCTTTAAGTCTTGCTTCTGTGTTTTAGAGATGGATTAGAAGGTGCAAAGGATAAAAATGTACTCAAGGTGAACTCCGGGGAAAATTCACCTCAAAAAGCATACTCTATGCATGTACCTGTTTTGGAAATAATTAGATTCAAACTCAGCCATATAAAGGACGTAGGATCATAGAATAGTTTGGTTGGAAGGGACTTTTAAAGTTCGCCTTGCCCAACCTCCCTGAAATGAGCAGGAACAACTTCAACCAGACCAGGTTTCTCAGAGCCCCATCAAACCTGATCTTGAATGTTTCCAGGGACGGGGCATCTCCTTCTGGGAATCTGTTCCAGTGTTTCACTACCTGCATCATAAAAAATGTTTCCTTATATCTCCTTTAGCTTAAAATCATTACCTCATCAAATCCAAATTACCCCATCTCTTTCCAGTTTACAGAGAAGGATGTTGTGGGGGACCATGTCAAAGGCCTCGCAGAAGTCCATAGGGGCATTGACTTCAATGCTAATCAATTAACTACTCAACTATGCAAGAAACGAGCTTATACCAAGACCTGGCTCATTTGAGAAAAAAGACCAGGAGTAAAACAGTGCCTCTACGGCTGGAAACCAGGGTCCCCAGTCAGAAGAGGAACAAGACAAATGAACTTTGCTGACATGATGATATAGAATCATAGAATCATAGAATAGTTAGGGTTGGAAAGGACCTGCAGATCATCTAGTTCCAACCCCCTTGCCATGGGCAGGGACACCTCACACTAAACCATGCCATCCAAGGCTGTGTCCAACCTGGACTTGAACACCGCCAGCGATGGAGCACTCACAGCTTCCCTGGGCAACCCATTCCAGTGCCTCACCACCCTCACAGTAAAGAATTTCTTCCTCATATCCAATCTAAACTACCCCTGTTTAAGTTTGAACCCGTTGCCCCTTGTCCTATCACTATAGTCCCTCATGAAGGGTCCATCTCCAGCATCCCTATAGGCCCCTTTCAGATACTGGAAGGCTGCTCTGAGGTCTCCACGCAGCCTTCTCTTCTCCAGGCTCAACAGCCCCAACTTTCTCAGCCTATCTTCATACGGGAGGTGCTCCAGTCCCCTGATCATCCCCATGGCCCTCCTCTGGACTTGTTCCAACAGTTTCATGTGCTTTTTATGTTGAGGACACCAGAACTGCACACAATACTCCAAGTGAGGTCTCACAAGAGCAGAGTAGAGGGGCAGGATCACCTCCCTCGACCTGCTGGTCACACTCCTCTTGATGCAGCCCAGGATACGGTTGGCTTTCTGGGCTGCAAGCACACACTGCCGTCTCATGTTCATTTTTTCATCAACCAACACCCCCAAGTCTTTCTCTGCAGGGCTGCTCTGAATCTCTTCCCTGCCCAAATATGGCCTAGAGTACGTGCTCATAGCTTCATCTAAGGATTACAGATGCCAAAATGCAAAATGCTTATAAAAGTAGCTAACACAGAAAAGGGAAAAAAGTTCTAATTTCAGTTGGGAATTATTGTCCAGTCAAATTATTCTCCATTCAAAGCATTTCCACAAAGTAAAGGTCACTTTCCCAAATTGAAATATTTTTGCAGTGTTCCTGGTTTTTAGTGCTTTTTTCTTACTTTATTTCTTGCTTTCTTTTCCATGCCATCCTTGAAGGAAGGCAACTAGAAAGTGAAAGAAGGAGAAGTGGAAATAAAAGGAGAAAGAAAGAGAAAGATCTGAGGGAGAGAGAGCAGAAACAAAAATAAAAAGAAAAGAAAAAAAGAGAAAAAATTCAATCACTGGAAATAAATTTCAAAATCTCAGCAATAGCAAAAAATAAAATCCGAGAGCTCTCATCAGGATCCAATGAGGGTCTTTCAGTTTACTATGGATGGATGTACCCCACCCCCTGGTAAAACTACTTGCATCAAACTATCAAAACCTCGGGAGAATAATTAGTCAGCAATTAAGCAATCAGGTGGAAATCCAGGACTGTGAGCAAGAATCTGTCCTGCCGAGCTGGCATCACCCACATGACCTGCTGGCTCTGGCTGTCTGCAAGGCTTTAAGCCCACATCCTTAAAAGCAGTTAGTGCACTTAATGTGAGTCAGTGGAAATGAGGCATCTACATAATGGTTAGTCACCTAAATACCTTTGCAGATCAAGGTCTTATTTCAAAGAAGGGCATTACTGACCATTTCTTGTCATGGGAATCGGGATTTGCTTCAATACCAGTGACAGAAGTTGCCACAGAAGGTCCCCAACTGAGCAGCTTTATTTGGAACTGACCAAGCCTATGGCAGCAGTTACTTTTGTGAGTGAATGTGCATGTTTACTCTTAGTTCACAGGGAAACATTTAGAAGAACCCTGAAATAGGGAAAGATTTTTGCCGTATCATGTGTTTTCATAATAGAAAATTTGTCCACAAACACAGTCTTCCAAAAGAAAAGGCAGAAGTGTGACTCAAGGAGAACAGCATCCAGGTCAGAACAGAAAGAGAGCTGACAGCCCCGTGAACCCAAAACAGCCCCCAAGAAGATCTGTCTGCCAGCAGAGCCAGCCATGGCGTCAGCCAAAGAAGTCAGCCACAAATCCAGACACGGCTGCTGGAAAAACACATTCCAGGTCCTATACACTGCTGCCAAGTCCACCCCATGATTATAGCCACGGACTTGAGAGAACCCAGAGGAAGAAGGTGAAAAGGAATAGGATCAATATTGCCTACACTGGGAAGAGGCAGTGCCAAGGCAACACTGAAATTACCAGTAAGTCCCATTTTTCTTTGTTCTTCCACTATTTTAAAGCAGAGTCTAGCTACAGTCTTTCAAAGTTTAAAGGAGATTTTGTAATTTTTGGCAGCAAATGCAGCTTTCTTAACAAACATGATAATGGCCTTACATTACATGGCCTTGTGCCCCAAAGGATTCCAAAGCGGTTTACAAACTTAAGCTGATACATGGCCAATGTACACAGGGACCTCTTCATCCACCACTGAAATGTACTCAGCCTCTACAACAACCTGTCATAAATGCTCAGTAAAGCACAGAAGCTCTCTGCAGTATTTTAGGTTAAGATGTGATGAGTGCTTTTCTTACTGAATCTGAATGAGAAGGTGGAACATAATCATGTGAACAGAAATTTAGTTGCACACACTTCAACTCATACTCCTTCAGCTCTCACCTACTCTTAAACTCCTGCTACAGTGCCTTTTAGTGCTACAGTTTGAAGACAACCTTCATTTTCCAAAGCCTCCTTCAGTAATGTTCTCAGGTACATTGTTGGATTCTTCTTCCCCTCCAACTGGTGCATCAACTGGATCCACACCAGTGCTTATTCCTTCATACAGGTGTCCCACCACAGCTTCCCAACCAAACTCAACTTCTCATACAGCAATACATCAAGGCCAATAAAATTCTGGGTGAAGTCTTGCAGATCTCTTTCCTTTCAGTTATTTACTGCACAGCGATAATTTGCCACATATGATGCTTTCTTTCATAAGCACTGCTGGATTTTAACTCTCTCTTCAACAAAAAACCTCAACTTTGTACTATATTTCACAAGCAGCACAAAGTTTTCAGGCCCAGTATCTACTTGTCCGTAATAGGAGCACTACTGTCAGCCCTAATTTGCTTCCTTTTCCTAATTCAACAATAAAATTTATCATTTTCACTCTAGTATCAGTATTAAGCCTTTCCAAAGTCAGAACACCAAATTACTTAATCCTTAAAAAACCACTTTGCATAGTTAAGCAAATTTGTGCAAATGCCTACAAAGACTGAAGGATTTTGAAGTGCAACAAACCATTTAATAAAGGTTTTCAGACTCAAAGCCATCCCAACTTCATGCAATGCTGACTGTGGCTGCTTTTTTAAAAGCATCAGCAGAATTCCATGCTTTTAAACTTCACCTCCAAGACAGGAATGCAGGCACCTATTTTTGCTAATAAATGTTAGTAAAAAAAAAAAAAGTTTTCTAATTCCAATTGCTTTCTAATTTCTCTTTTTCCTATCTCCCTATATTCTCTCGTAACAGGGCTAATTTTTACTACTGTCACTCATGCTGCATGCAGTTCTTGCCCCTCCGGGCTGCCGCGGAGTTCTCTCAGAATAGTCAGAATAAGCATTTTGAAAACAGATAGTTATCTTCTAAATGTAAAATGTTTCTGTCCATGTGTAACAAATTAGCTGCCTGTCTGACTCTGAAACTTTCATCCTAATACTCAGGAGACAGCCCGATCCATTTCAGTACACCTGAATGTGTCACACAGTCTGCATCCAAGTCTACATTCTGCATCCAAGAACAAATCCAGGCCTTCTTTGATAGCTGATGAACTGTCGCTTCATACGGATCAGGCAGGAAATCTGTTATGCTCTAGCACAAGTGAGAAAAATATAACAAAATTGACTATACTTGCCTTAGGAAACTTCTATAAATTAGGTACAAGCTAGCCATGAGAAACTGCTTTCAAAAGCTCACACACCTTAAGAGACTTGAAATAGAACTATATACGATACCTTTTAACTACGTCATTGCACACCTAGTAAAAGCAAGTAGATGTAATAGGGTTGAGCCTGTCAGTCTCAAGCTAGGGTGAATTTCAGTGCTCTTATTTTCCTGACAAAGCTTCTCATGTTCAAAAAGTGAAGAGACTGTGCTAGAACTGAATCACTTAGTCTTCCTTCCTGGGTCTTTAAATCACACCCAGTTACTCCTGTGCTGGGCCCAGCAAGCTGAGTTTGGCTAAGGCATCTGTGACTGGTTCTAGTGAGTCCAACACACAGATCAAGCGCTGGGGGTTTGATTTGATTTGAAGATGTCCAGAGATGGAGACATTAACATTCCCCGTAGTGGTATTTTCCGAAGGCTAACCTTTTCCCTGTTAAAAACTTGTGTCTTATTTCCAATATGACTTTGTCTGGCTTCAGTTTCAGGCCATTGGTTTTCATTATTCTTTGGACATATAAACCTGTTCATAATCATACACATTCACAGAGAGCCCTGACAGTCCTATCCTGTCTTCTCTATTCTCCGAATAGAAGGCAGGCTAGCTTGTGTGTTGAAAACAGGAAAGCCCATCTAGGGATAAGATTGCAATACAAAGAAACCCCAAACTTCCTTTTTTTTTTTAAGAAGACAACATCATCCACAAACACATGCGCTACTTTGGGTCTGCAGTCCTTCCTTGAACTTCTCACCACCAGCTCCTTGCTGGAGAGCTGCCTCCACAGAACCCCTACCCACAACTGCTAGTGGTGAAAACACTTTTCCTGCTCCAGTTTTTCTTGATGGGGGATCCAGATTTATTCCTCAGCTTGCCACATTTCAAAGGGAAATATGCAGTGCCAATCTCTTCCAGTGCTTCTTTGTTGGACTGCCACTCTCGCTGAGGTGACTGCTGAAAATCACACAAGCATTTTAATGAGGAATTCAGAGAAGTTAAAAGACCTTTCCATTGGTGTTCAAATCTCACACAAACAGCAGGCTGCAGCTGTAGCCTTTGCTGCCTATGGATAAATGTAATATTTTAGAACATGGCCAAGACCTCCTTGTAGGAGGTCCCGCAGGAGTCGAGCCAACAAGTGATTATGAAAGGCAGCCTGAAGAACATTTGACACTGTTTTCTGCCTACGCTTAACAAGCACCTCGTAGTTTGGGCTGCAGTTTGCATGACTTTGGCTTTTAGAAAATATGAAACACCTTAGTAGATGGATTTTACGTCTAGGAGATTCCATCTGAGGCACTGAACCCACCCAATTTTATTACTTATACTTTCAAAAGGTTGGGAAAAGCTTCAAAGTTGCATCTGAAGAATCCATGAACTTACCCTAAAAAACATACCTGGAACTCTGGCATCCATGCACTTTTTTAAAAAAGGAACACAGACAAAATACCAACTCTTCAAATAAATCTCACCAGACTGGTTTCTTAAGCAAAAATTAGTGAATTTTATTCATTACTATGCATTTCATTTCCTTTGAATAAATAAGCCTTTATTTACCACCTCTCGAAATATCGTTCAGTATGTCCCACACAGTCCTAGTCCGCCCTGTGGTTCAGTCACTGCAATGGAAGAACCTGCCAGCAACTGAGAACATTTGAGACAAACAAAAGCAAAGAGCAGGAGCTGCTGACTGGGCAGAGCTACAAAGGTGAAGAGAAGGGCATCTTCCATTTCGGGACAGAAGTCGAGACCACTGTTAGGGACTCACTTCCGTCTGATGACTAGAGACTTATTGCCTCCTTCTCCAATTCTTTTATCATTATTTTAAAAAGACACTCAGGGCTCGACCTACAAATGAACTCAGATAAGTGATGACAAACACCTCAATGTCTATCTTATACACTGCATCATCATTAGTCTCAAATTCACAGCACTGGAGAGTCACTGGTACTCTCTACCCTGTGCACAGGATTACCAGGCAGGTGAACATTAGGCAGATAACTGGGACCATGCTGGGAAACCAATAGAAAATGTTACAGAGAAGTCTCTTATACCCTATCCATTTGGGATTTTAATTTTGGGTAAAACAGTACAAACAGACCTGAAACAATTCACTAGATATGAGTTCTGGTCTCCCCCAAGCAGTGCTCACTTCCTTTGATACAAAGTCATCTGTCAAGGCCCATGGACCTTGCATTTATTTCTACAGAGCAATCCAGCTTCAAAAAGCAAATTGGAAAATGCCCGTTTTCACCATAAGCTGGTGAATACTCCCCTCCTTCACTGCCCTTCTGAGGGAAGAGCTGACCCAGGTTTCCCATTCCCTAGCAGTGAATAACACCTTATTTATAAAGTGGTGCTGACAGCTGTTTTTGGTCCTGACCTCACTAGCATTGTTTTGTGCTGGATGAGGCTTAGACACACTTCCTAGGTTGGCAGACTCCAAGGTGTTCATCACAGGAGCACCAGTCTGAAGATCCTCAAGAAATGGAGATGATGAATCCAAACAGAAAAGGTAGAAAGCGTGGAGAATCTAAGGGTTTCAATTGTAAAGTTTGACCACTGCACTGTACAGCCTGTGTTAATGTGCTGTCCTTACTGTCTGCTTCTAGATATATCAGAGTTGCTTGCAAAGGTGTTTCCTGCAGCATTGCCTGCTGCTTGCAACTTCAGTCCAGAGGGACTATAGGTATCAGTGCATCAGAGGAACAGTAAAGAACTAAAAGCCTTTTACAACATGCTGCCTTGGTGCCACAGAAAAACGGGCATTCATTCACAGGAGGAGATCAATAGGAGTATGGGAACAAGGGACAAAAGAGATGATGCAAAGAGGGGAAGGAAGCAGAAAGTAGGAAGAAGGGGAAAATGTACATAAATGATACACAGATCATAACAAGCTTCCACATAAGCTTCTTGCCACAAATGGAAAAGAAGAAATTAGAATCTCCCTCGGAGACCATTAAGGAAGAGAGAGCCTGGATAAGCAATCTAATGCATGAGAGGAAAGGCTGGACTTGTGCAGGCCTTCAGCATTTAATTAGGAATGGAGCAGCTTGACTTTATCCAAGAAAGAGCTCTGAGGCTAAAGGAGAGGATGGGGGACAATATATACTATGGAGTCCTGTAGGATTACTAGCCCTCCTTTCAGAGATTTGAGCCTGGCAGCAGATATCTAGGGAATCAAACACTTCAAGGGCGACATGCACAAGAGAGCAAGACTGCTGCAAGGCCAGTTTCTAAGGAGAACTCCAGACCGAGAAGTCAGCGAGCCAGACGATGATGTGAGGAAAGAGTTCAACCTCGCCCACATGTAACGAAAACAATAACATCACATTTTGTTGGGCTAGTCAGCTTCCCAGCATTGCAACACTCCTTGCCCTCTGGTATGTGGCATCGGAGAATATGTCTAATTCAATAAATTAAGGTAAAGAACAATCTTATTTGGCACTGCTGTTTCTAAAAATACACATTGCTAAATTAAGAGTGCAGCTTTTCAACAAAGCTGATGTGCTACTCAACCTGGAAAATGAATTATTGCAAAAAATATCTGTAAGAGCCAGGAAGTGATTCCCACCACCTTACTGCAAAGCCTGCAATTTTCAGGGCTTGGCTTAGTTATTCAATTATTCAGGTTAGCCCACAAACAGGTTAGCTGTACAGTGCTTTAAATCATCCTTCTAGAATTCAAATACAAGATTCAGCAATTTGTTTCTGCTCTGCTTTCCTTGGATATGTTGCTAAACATATTACAGCTGAAAATAAACTAAAACTGCTAGGCTACGACAGTGAAATTGAAAGCAACTGAGCATGTCTTCCATATTATAAGGTAAATAATATATGGAGCAAGTTAGGTCAAGTATGCTTGATGATTCTCAGTTGTGGTGCTCAGACTGTTACTTATTACACTGTTCATAACTGTTAACTGCCAGCTTACCTTGTTCTCTCTTATTTACTTTTTTCACTTGATGTGGAATATCAGGATAGGTAGTGTTTTCAAGTTCAGAGAGAGGGATGAAAGTGTTCTTTTCCTAAAATGTTCTTTTTTATGCATGTACGTAATGCCTAAAGCAGGACTGTAATGGAAATTATGGTTAAAATATTTTCTAGAGGAAAAGGTCAGCTGAAGTAAAAAAGAAGGATGATCTCATATTTCTGACAGTTCAGATACAAGCAAATCTTAGCACCAATAAGTTATGTCATCTGTTAAATTCATGTAAGCAGAATGCCTCTGTACATTTTGCACTGTTATGACAAGGCTGTCCAGAACAGGGGTAAATATTCCATATGAAATAGCTATCTAGACAGGGTTACTTGTATCTATTCTTATCTTAAAATAAATGAAAATTAAAGCTGGCATGGTTTTCTGTTCTGTCTGCAGAAACCTAAGCTCTGCCACATTAAACAACACAGTAAGCATAAATTTATATTTGGCTAGAGTGACACTGAAAATTATACCTTAGTATCTTACTTATTGAGATACCATCCATCCTGACCTTGGCTATAGCTTCATATTTTACACACCATTACTGTCATAGTAACAGACAGAGCCAACAATAATTTGCTCATGCAATTTACAATACATTGTCTCCCAGCCACACTGAGGGCTCTTTAACCATCAGCAGATGTCTCATATTAGCTATACTTGAACAAAGCAGAATCTATTCAGCCCTAAAGTCCCTATGGCTGCTCGGCTGTGACTTGAGCTTAGCACATGGCTAATTCAGTGTTCATACCACTGTAACTAATTAGAGCATGGCTGAGAAGTTTCAGAAGTTTCAGCCCACAACCTGCTGCCTAAATTTCATGTGTTTCTCCCATCCCCAGCATGGTGAAAGCTTCTTTCACCACAACCTTACAAACATTAAAAGTCATTTTTAAAGTGGTCAATATTTGTGCTTCATTATTGAGTCACAAAATCTTGAAATCTATATATTCGTGTTAATATTCCTAAAATAGAAACTGAAGTAAAGGAGATATAACATCACTGTTGTATCACGCGAAAGACATAAGAGCTATGCTGTAGGAATGGATGTACCTCTGGAGGAAAAAGCATTACAGAAAGAAGAAAGTGTACTGAAAAAGAGGCAACTCTTTAGTTCCAGGTTTAACTCCCGATATAGCAATTCAAATATATCTGGCACAGTGCAGTAAAGAACACAGCTATAATTACATGTTTTCTGGGTGTAAAGCCATCCTGACCTGGAGAAAACTCTCAGGTAGGATCAACAAATGACTAAATGCAGTTGTCCATGAACTCCAATCTGTTTGGGCAGAAAAGCTGTGTGATTGTGTAGGCTAAGAGCTACAACTACTATTTTTAACAGCCGAAGCTGGCAAAAAATTCTTTTTCCAGAAAGTTCCCTAACCAACTTTTGCTTCATATCAACAGAATACGAAGAAAAAAGAAACAGCTCAGGATATGCAACGTTTTAATTTGTTGTTGTTGTTGTTAATTTTTGCTCCTTTACTATTCAGAATAAGAACTAGAGGACAAGAAACAAGGCAAGACCGAAACAGAGTTGACTTAGGCAGCCTGTATTTTCCTCTAAGTGCCCCTTCTTCTATCAGTAGTTTGTTGCATGTTTTACCCAGTGTACAGTGTTGTATTTTTAATACCTTCATTCTATCCTTTGTTTCCCTTCCCAAGATCCATAATATCCCTCCTGGCATCTAGCTGTTAAACCTGCTGTGGAAACACAATGTAAAACATGGGGTTTAAAAAGTTCATTGCCTGTTTTGATGCTGTGGCTCCGTAGCCCAAACATTATGCTTTAAGTCTGACATTGCCAACCTTCAAGGCAATTGTATGGCTGTAAAGGAGTGCTATTATGCTCACTAGAGAACAAGAATTTAAGTTCAGAATTTCCCCTTCTTCTTCTTACTGCTTCCATAAGAGATAGTATTTCTCTAAGCTGATCCCCAGCTGCTTTATTAGCCCCTGGAGCCCACTGCCAGATAATACATAACCTCAAACAGCCTTAAGTTTTCTGGAAGTTCCTCCAAGGGTCTGGATGCAGGAACACTGCATCCCAGAAAAAAGCAGCCTTACACTTCCTCCCCTGGGTGTTCTTTTTGCTCCTTGGACATAGCAGAGCATCCGGACTTTGCATTTCATTTCTTTTCTCACTGCTTCCCTTTCTGCAGCCCTGATGCATGTCAGGCCTCCTGCCTCTTTGCAAAATCCAGGTGAATTTGCTGTAACGTTAGATGTTGGCCTAATTACTGCAGACTGGATGTTTAATCCTTCTGCTGCTTCTCTTTGAAAGATCACAATGCCTGAACCACCAAGCACTGGCAATGTTTCTCTGGGAACTTTTGTTCTTATATAATAATACCCATATTAGTTGTGATGGTTATGAAATGAAGGACCTTATCCCTCTTCCTAAACTGGTTTTGCTTAGCTGTAACGTGCCTCCAAATTTTCTGAACTTCAGGGTAGTAATTGTCATCAAAATAGATAATTTCGTTCTTATACAGCTCTTCATTGTTCTTCCCAGCTGCCTGTAAAAAATCGTTGCTGAGTTTGATAATTCTGGAAACAGCGAACTACATAGCTGGATCTGGGGATGTTTGTGCTTCTGCTCTATGAGGTCATTATATAATACTACCAAAATGCAAGAATTGTGTAAGTGACAGAGGCAACATTCCCACATTTTTCTTATTTTCTGCATTTTTAGGAATGCCATAAATCCTGTCATTGCTTCTCCTTTGAGTGTTTTCTAAATCACCACATTTTGCTCTTTGGAGCCTGTTCTGTTTTACCAGGAAAAATGAGATGTGTGTTCCCTGCACAAGGTTAATCGATAAAATCTTTACAATCTCTTCTCATCTGGCCAGCCTCACTTTAATTTCAGTAACAGTGCTAGTCAACTCACTCAGAGAAGCAGTTTAATCTTTCTGAAGCCTTTTTACTTCATTTCCCTGTTCTTTCACTCTTTGTTGCTAACCTGTTTGACTGTATTATCAAACCTTCTGATAGCCAGTGGTTTCGACAAAGCCCAAGCTCTTCAAGTCAAGTTATCTGGTGCAAATCTCAGCTTTTAAGAGTGTCTGTTATTCCTCAAGGGGGTGGAAGAAAACTGTGAAAATATGTCATAATTTACAGTAAAGATTGAAAAAACAAGGTACAAATACCCCCAAATGTATACTGGTTCTGAAAATTCTTCTTTTCTTCTTAACCTTGTGATTTCTGGGGCTTGATTCATGATTTTGGAATGCCTGACACTGGCAGTACTATCTGTTACCAAAAGTACAACAAATTTTCTTTTTGACCAGCTGAGTACTTCAGGAGAGTTCTGGACAAGAGTTATCCCGCATCTTGCTGCTTGAGCCAACTACATTCCCCAGCAGTGCTTACTTAATGCCATACTTTCTTTCCTCTTCCTTTCTGATGTGAGAGACCCTTACACAGTTTCCCAAGTCCTTTCACATCTTTTTTCCATCATCTAAGTGTTCAAGTAGATTAAATGAGGCAGGCAACCTGTATTTTAAAAACATACAATACCACAATCGTACTTACACATTCATCTTTTCAGCTTATATACAGAAACACATCAGGAAAATGGGTGATCAGACACAAGTGCAGCAATGAATGCTCAAAGACAGGTAGGTAGTGTTTGTTTATGCCAAGCTATTTGGTGCTTGTGCCAAATACCTCACCACAGCCTGAGATGTGATGAAGCTGAATAGTTTTGAGACTATTGAGGAAAGCTGCAACATTACCCTTAAAATTTAAACAGTGCATTAACTATTATTTTTAATTTTCTGATTCTGAGAAACGTGAGCCATTTATACGGGTAATCTTTATGACTGTAATAGGTTTTTTTCCTTAATTGGCACTTTCACTGCATTTTATTTTTTCAGACATATCTGACAAATTTTAGGGAACAGGAATTGATATGATGCAGAAACCTGCAGCAAGATACCAGAGTTGTTTTCATTTGTGACATTGGTGTGCTAAAATATCTACACTTTTTTCACTCCTTACACTATAATATTTGAGAACCTGAGATTTTATAGTCACAGCATACTAGATTTTATAAAATAAAATTAAATTATGGATGCTAGAAACAACAAAACAAGAACAGTGAAAAACAGCTGATCAAATATAAGTCAAAGTGAAACTTCTTTTTATCATGGCCTAAAGACTACTGCATGGGCAGCTAACTTCAGTGTGCTACAGGGTTTTCAAATAAAAATTGCTCTAGACAGACCTGAAGAGTAGAAAGCTGGGTTGTTAAGCACTGAAAACAGTGCAAACCAGAAAGCATGGAAAGTTCTCTTAGATAAGTCTGTAAATAGCATTTTGAAATACACCCTAAGGAGAACTGGGAATCGTTGCAGAGATTTGCAAGGTAGCCTGGTTTATCCTGAAAAATTCAGGTGAGTCTACAGTTCTGGGTAACACGAAAGGTTCAACTATGCATTGCATCTTCCGCTACAAAGACCTAGGAACCATCAAACAGAGCTAGTAACTGGAGTTACATTTGAAACAGAAGAGGCGGCAGCAGACTGTGAACTTCTGCAGCTCCTTGACAAAGGGTATTGCAAATAAGGCACATGTACATCATCACAGGGGGAGAGGGGAAGGTACAACATATACTGGACATGCTCACTGAAGATTACAAAATAGCCAAACTACAATGGACCCAGGAAATCTCCTGAGATGACAGGACAGCTGATTCTGGGAGAGTTGGGGCACTACCAACTCATCCTTGTCCTGCTCCTGATCATTCCTTGCACTTGCTTACAGTCACTGTTGGAGCCAGGATGATGGTAAAAGGGGCCCTTGCTCTGAGCTGCTAAAGCAGATCTAATGGTTTTATGACTTGAACACAGATATTATGCATTTGCATCAGCCTGCTGGGCTCCTGAGCAATCCACTGCTGTGATTTTACCAAATGACTTCTAATTGGAATGAATATCCAACAAATTTTAGACTCCACAGCATCACATGCCCAAATTTTTATTAAAAGACATCATTATCGAATAGTCACAGATACAACCTTTTAAAAGAAAGTATTTTTATTCCCAGAATATTCCTTTTGGAGAACTTCTTTTATTTAAAAAAAGGCCTCAAAGTGAAAGTCCTTCTTCAAGTAAATAACACATTTTAAGGAGATTAGGAGTATCTTATTTTTAAAATATTACCAGCTTGCTGTGTTAAATATCAAATACATAATACAAGAATAGATATTTTTCTGTTCCCAGCTGCTTGAAAGTAATGTAAAAAATGTTTTTAAACAGCTGGATTAAAATACTGCACTTTAGCTATTACACTGTTAGCAGCTGCACTATCCTTTGCAAGCTTAGCTTTTCCAAATGGTTAGAGCTATATATTACAAAATCATGCTTTGTTTACTTTTCGATCTAATATCTTTAATTGGCTTTTGGTTCCAACTCAAATAATAGTAGGTCTTGAAGCTGTAGCCATAAGCACTTTAATCATGTGCTATATGGAACAAGTTCTAAATAGTAAGGAGAATATGAGCTGTACTGGCCAAATAAAAGGCTGTGATCCCGGCAATACTTCTTTGCAAACACAAAATCTCACTCTCTATGTGACCTTGAGCAAGCTACTTGATCTTTTTGTGCCTTGTCAAGACAATTATTAAAAATTGGGCTTCTCTGACTAACAGATGTTACTGTACATCCACACAGAGAATACTAGAGTAAATGCATTACCGAAAACATTCATGATAATAAAATGATGTGGAACCAAATTTCTTTCATTCCCGGTGATTTGTGTCTGCATAACTCTTACTGCATTCACTAACAAAGCCATTTAAACCATGAGATCACTTGTTTTTCAACAAATTAACTCCCAATATTTGCCAATCATTCTGCTTCAGAGGTCAAGGAAGAAAAGTCTTGCCCTTCCTTGCATAGATCCTTAAGATCATCAGAATTATATCTATTTGTAAAACTGTTCACACAGATAACAAGTTCCAAATGTTTCCCTTTCTTGAATGCATGTTTGTTTCAAATCACATGTTTTTAATCTGTGTAAACTGCCCACTTCTTATTTATCTCAAGTACATGCTGTCCAAGAGATACCATAACTAATACAAGTTGTGCAAATACTTTTGAATCACTTATCAACACAGACTGTTGAGCAAGGGGGAAAAACATTAAATTTTCATGAACAGGTTATGAAACCTGTAGCACCAATAAGTAAAATACTAATTATGGAGAGTATCATTTTTAAAGCTTATTAATTAAAATGGGCCTAGCCATAATTAAGACTAAATACACCATGATAATATGTTTGAATACATTGGGATAAAAGTTGAATTTGCCTAAACAATGTAAGTTCATTACATGCCGTATCCAGGTGGTCATTCAAAGGCTAAATGCTTATTCAAAACTCATCTTAAATTTTAGCTGTAGTGAAGGGAGGGAGGAAAATGCCTCTAAGGGCGGGACATCCCACTCTAGACCAGCTGTTTAAAATGAGCAAGATGAAACATGACAGTGCCTGCCTCAGTGATAGAGGTAGTTTAGACTAAACTCCTAGTTGAGTTTTGAGGCTGAGCAACTAAATTCAGGTGAGAAAGCCCCAGCCAAAAGTAGGACAATCTTTTCAATGGTGCCAGTCAAAGCATGTAAAAATGAACCGAAGCCAACTAGTCTGACAGCAAAATACTTCTAGGTCCCTACATTTTTAGGTGTATTGCTTAGTCATTCTAACTTGGAAGAAAGGGCTTTGCAGCATTTAAAAACTATGTGTCTTGGCTTAAATTTATGTTAAAATTTATGTGCTTCATATAATTATGACTTCATAAAAGCACATAGAGAAATAATATGCTTCAACATGTGCCCAACGGTTCCATTGTAGAAAGAAAAGTGTTGAAAGAGACAATGTGAAAAACATGATAGAAAAAACACTAAATTTCAAACTCAGGAGAAACACTATTCCACAAGTAGTGTGACCTCTGGTAAATGCAGATTATTACTATTTAGTAATAATAGTAGTAGTGCTATTTAGTAATTACTATTTAGTAATTACTATTACTATTTAGCAATATTACTATTTAGGTAAATAACCAAGAAACACCCATTAGCGGTTGCAGACTCAAGATCATTATAGATACTAGTAATTATTTTACTTTCATAGCATCACTATGCTTTTTTCCTTAGGGCAGTCAAAATACAAGTGTTTAAACGGGGGTCGGGTTTGGAGAGTTTTGAGGGGATTTTTTCACTGTCCTCATGGAATGGTTAATACTGAAATATTCAATAAAAATTATCACTTTTGTGTAGGGGTATTATATGTGAACCTGTGTCTTCCTAAGGATACATTCTAGATTGTTTAACAATTACAGTTTGAAAAATTAGTCCAGGCAAAATGGGGATAAACCAGAGTCTCTCTTGTGTCTCAGATTGATTCCAGAAGGTCATCCAACAGTAGCAATGATGTATTTATTTACACATTAAACATGTGGCATCTTGTCATATCACAGCAATAAATTATTTCACATCAAAAGGAATCCGGAGAGATTTTAGTGAGAAAATTAGAGAACCTCAGGACATGTAAGCTGACATGGCTCTAGTGGAACCCATTCTTCCAATGAATTCATGGCGACTGAAACTAGCTGCAGAGCTGGGAAGGAAAAATTAAAGGGTATATAAAACATCATTGAACAACATTGTTGGAACTGTGCTTCCAGTCTGAGACAGGTGTGAACTCTAATGGGGTTTCCCAAGGAAAGTGGGAAATCATTTCTTTTGCAGTCCAATTGAAATAGCTTCAGCAATTTTGCACTTGGCTCTTGCTGCAGAGTCCTGAGTTTCTCTCTATTCTTATCTGGTTCTTAGAGACATTAAAAACCTAACAATGTCAAGTGCTTGAAAGAGGTCTTCACAAGACAGATTCTGGCACATAACATTGTCAAGGCTGTCTGGTCTCTCATCCATTACTATCCAGTGAATGAAATGCTGACATGTAAAGATATTAATCCGAGAAGAATTTTTTCACTTATAGGTTAAAAGAATCTTAGAATCAAACCCTGCTGCATGTCAATATCGCACAGGCAGCTGTCATTACAACCAGCTCTGTCCAGCTTTATTGCTGTGATCGGAGCTTGATAGGAAACCTGAAGCCTTTTGCCCTACCTCTCAAGAAAAAAGAGAAAAAAGGAAAACAGGAAAAAAAAAGGGGGGGGTGTCAAAAAACTGACTTGGGTTGTAATTGCAGAGTAATAGCAGTCAGCACATTTCTAATGAAAATTATATGTAATTTATGAGTTCCCTCTGAGCAAAACAAGTCTTTGGACTGTAATGGTACCATTGCTGATTACAGGAAGAGTTGGGTTTGGAGCAGCTTTTTTTTTGAGACAGTAGGAGTAGGAAACCATAGGGACTGTTCCTATGGAGTGCCATCACCTTGCTGTACATGGAACTACAACATACAATTCTTTCCTGTACAGGGAAGTCCAAAGTTAAATGTAATATTTTTTCCTCTGAGAGCGCTATTAGAAGGCAGATTCCATCGAGTCATGGGACCTCTCCTCAACAATCTCCTCCTGGGCCTGGCCAAGCTGGACCCCCAAGTCCACAGGAGGAGGATATGTGACAGCAAGGATCCCAGTTTGCGGGCTGTGCCTTCCTTCCAGAGGTAGGTAAGAGTGAGTAGTTTCCAACTGTGTTTATTCCCTATCCTCATTACTCACAAAATGTAAACCATTCATGCTCCTTCTCTACCTTCACACTCAGGCTAACTAGCAAATTATTTGAGTCTGTCCTCCTAGATCTGGCTTCCTCTTCCACAATTCTCTGCACCTGTTCCAGTTTGAATATTTTGGGGGCTTTTTTTAACACAGGCAGATAAAATTGTGTAAGAATTCAGCTAAGGTCATATTGGTACCACACAGAAGAATTTCTCTTTTGTTCAATGCCTCTGCTAGCAATACTTTGCTTGAGATTTATATTTACTTTCTTTTCCCAGCTGCACCACATCCTTGGCTGAGTCAGAAACTTTTGTCTTTCCCTGCTTTCAACTGCAGCTTCCTGCTTCACATAAAATTTAAGTGAAGCTATGGCAGTGAATTGAAATGTGTTTAATAACTTCTTGCTCCGCTTAATTTAGTCACAATGAAGACTGAATGTTATTTATAGTGCTATTTTACTTGTTTAGGTTAGAAGAATTTCTTATTCTTGAAATTCCAATAACTCAAAAATTATGCCAACAATTATATACCAAACGGAGGGCGAAAAACAGACATCTGTGCCAGGGTCTGGGGCTGCAGTTCCAGAAGCTTCAGCTTTGCTACTGTCAGCTTCAAAGCCTGACTACAGTTTCAAAGATGTCATCATCTCCCTACAAAAATTAAGGCTATTTTAAGAGGTTCCCTGGCTGTTTATACGATTCAGTTCTCAGCACAGTCAACTTAAGAGGTGGGAGCACAAGTCTGAGGACATCTTTGAGCTCCTCAGACGTACACTGGGCTATCGCTCAGTTCAAGTCCATCATCCTGTAGAGCCTGAGAATTACCATGTAAACAAGCAATTACTTGAGCACAGAAAGCCACAGTCACACTAACATAACTCTGACATGATAGTTGAAACATGAGGGTTTTTGTTTTGTCCTACTCCTTGAAAAGGTCATGGCAAAATGACTGATTTACAGATAGATAATCTTTCTCCAGCTGTTGCTAAAGCCCTTTGTTTGATATGGCCAGTTAAGCCACGATTGTGGCTGTGGAGCATCAGCAGAGCAGCAGAGCCAGGGGTCAAGGCCTTCTACAGACTATAAAACCAGATAGATATTCTGATTTCCTTTAGAACAAAGTCAATAGAAGTTCTCGAATCTATGTATTTTGCAGCTGAAGTAGCTTTGTCAGTGTTATTTAGCTCTTCCAGAAAATGCATTATGTCCTCTATTATTTTTCTGACTCACATTGCTGATCATTGGAGTGTGCGCACATTACAAAACTGGCTTTCCAGGGCATGGTCTCAATTCTGGCTTTTTTATTTTCATTTAATGACTTGCCATTGGATAAAACAACTGAGCCCTGGGAGCATGGTCTGGAATCCCAATTCTGCCCTTAGTCACAGCCCATAATGCAGGACTAGAGTCAGGTTCCCCCCTGCCTCCTGCTCTCCACCTCTAACTTTCCAGGTGAGTGTTTTTACCACTTGCCTGTCACGCAAAAGGCAAATGACAGGATTTCAGATGATGACAGTTGCTTTCCTGACCAGATCCAGTACCAGATTGCCTAGAATTTGAGTATCAGGACAGTGCTAAGCAGGAAGTGAACTCCTCTCTTGAGCGTGTGAGAAATAGTCTCCAGACTAGACATGAGCGACTAAAGTGTTCAGGCTCTCTGGGATAGCGTCTAACAAATCTACAAGTCTATGGGATTGTCAGGCAAAAACTAGGTAGATTGGATCACTGCTTGGCATGTTCCAGAATGTTTCTGCCTTTTATCACTCCACTGCAAGGGTTAATATGATACGGGCTGTAATGAGTTGGCCAGCTCCTGACATGAACAGAATCTGATTGATTATATGCATAGTACACTAACTCTCTGCAGATGATAATGGCCATCCATGTATCATGCATTCAGCAATCACCAACATCTTTAATACAGATGTAAACCTTTGTATTGATGCCAGTTAAGCTACAATGAAGAGAGAAAGAATGTCAGAAAACATTCATTTTATTTCAAAGGGTCACTCCCAGCAGTGCAGTATGCCATTTTCTGGTGCCGTTGTTTCTCAGAAACATAATTCCCAGGAATGTACTGTTCCTAGTTTCAGAAGTAGGGACAAAATTAAACTGAGAATTATTGCAAACAGATAAAATCCATTGAAGTGCAGCTCTCATCCTTCATGTAATCGCCTTTTGGACCAGATGTGATGAGTTAGCCATAAAATGAGTTTCAGTAGGTTTTTCTCACCTTCGTTTCACACAATCCATTTTCAGGTATAGGATTCTGTAGTTTTCAAAGGTTCTGGATAACCTCAGACCCCCTTGGATTTAATGGAAGACACAGGCAGATATCACAAAACAAATTTGCAAGGAGAAATTTGTGACGAGAATAGAAAAGAATTTAAAGAAGTATGGGCGGAAAAGAGAATAATGGGCAAAGGCAACAAGAAATGTCCTACAGCAAAAGAAAGCAAAGAGTGGTGAGATACCTGCATTTTCTAGTTCTCAGTACGGTGGTATCACATAAAAGCATGCACAATAGGCTGGAAATGCAGGGCAAAGGACATCAGGAGTACATGGGATGGGTTATAAAACAGACATCTGAAATAGCTGGGATAAGCAGGTTGAGCTGAAAAGAGAGGAGAGCCAGAAAATAGATTCAAAGGATATGTTTCTATGCAATACAAGCTGAGATGAGTACTCCTAAGTGCAAGCTCTACACCAGATTGGTAAGTCCTAACTTCATGTTGAGCACAGTCTGCTGCTAGAGGTGCCCTGCCCAGACCCTGCCCTTGCTCAGCGTCAACCTATTTTACTCTATGCTTGGTTCTTTTCTCCCCTGTGCTAACACAAGCATTCAGGCAGCGACACCCCAAGAGCACACCTGCCTGAAATGTAAGAAGCAAAACACAGCCACTCCTCACCTGCGTCACTTTCATGACCTAATTCAATAGGAGCCATTGCAAATGCTCCTGTCAGCATAACACAGGAATTCAGTAGGCAGAGACTGGCATGAAGAATGAGTGTTCATGGAAGGGGCACAGACACATGCAATGAATTACACCCTTAATTTTATGTTTGCTGTTTCTGATTCATATCTGAAAGAGGGCTTGTATGCCTGAAAGCTTGTCTGTGTTATTTATCAGTTAGTCTAATAAAAAACAGTAACAGAGAAGGCTCAGAATTAGGTTTTGGAGCAAAATGATCTCTATTTTGCAACTAAAATAGTTGCTTCCTTAAATAATTAGTTTCACAGAGTTACCTCTGCTTTGTCTGCGTGGTTCTGTAGACTATAAACCAAATTTTGGAGCAGTTAGAATTATATCACAGAAATGGGATTAGTTAGAAAACAAATGACAAAGTAGAGTAGCTTAAAGGTCAAAGCCCCAAAGAGCTAAGTATTCTTTGAGGAACATTTCCGTTCCCTGATGTAGATGGGTGTAACTCTCAAGCTTGAAGTCACTGCTAGGAGTGGCTGATTGCATCAGGTCCATGAATATTGGCCCCAAGAGTGCCAAGTATCCCATGACATCAAATTAAATAAAATGGGAGGCCTGCTTTCTGCTCCACGCTCTTCCTGGTACCTCTTGATTATTTCCTCTCTCTCTCTACCCTCCACCAAATGTGTAAGTCACTTCCTTTTCATGCCAAAATGTTCAATGGGGCCACTTACCCTTCCAAGACAAGCTAACACCTTCTGATGCGCCATCTCAAATAACATGGAAGAGGTTTAGCAGACCCTTGTGTGCTTACACTATATTTAGCCAACACTGGGACAAGTGAGATGTTCTTAGGTATATTATATAAAGGAGGGGAAACATATTTGGCACAATTATTTTTTTGTCATTCTGACAGACATATGTATTATGACAGTCAACAATCATATATCTAGAAGACAAAGTGCTTACCAGTTCATTTAGCAGTTCTTGCTGTATTAAGACACTAAGAAAAAAGAAATGAGAAAAAAAAACTTCTGTGTGATAGAAAAGAACAGCCCAAGACTCCAGAAAGACAAAAGAAATGCAAGTTCACTTGAAGTATAAGCAATTCACCTCAATTTACATTGGGAATTAATCTGACTTCTTCCCATAAAGTAAAAAGAACACAAACCAAAAAGTATACCTGGTGAGCCTATCAAGAAACATCAAACCTTTCACAGGCATTAAGTCAGGAGCTCAATTTATTTGGTAAAACACAATCAAAGAAAATAGATTTAAAGGCTTATTGGATTTCTCTATGTATATAGCCAATTCCTGGATCTGTGAACACCCTTGCAAAAACTATTTGGCCCCAAAACATCATATGTAACTTTGGTGGTGAAGATGTTTCAGAGCACTGAGCTTCAGCATTTCAAGTGCTCAGCTAAAGCATTTAAAATAATTTTTTCCTGACTTCTTCTGGAGCAGATTATTGAGAGATAAGTTGCTAGCTAAAAAATAGGGAAAAAAATCTACTATGGGAATTTCAGACTTCTGTGTTTCCTCCCCAGGAAAATGTCCCATCCAAATCTGGAATTCTGGTAGGGCTGTCATCCCTTCCACTCAAGTGAAGACAGATGTAGCCCTCCTAAAGCCATAATGTTACCCAGAAATCAGCTGACCACAGTCATTAGGAACGTATATAGCACACCTATATAGAAGGAAACACTGCTGGTGAACTTCCCTTTTCCTCCTTATCCAGAATTAATCACTCAGAAACTGATGACAATACTGCCCCCTGATGATGGTAACAGTTCAGTGTGGTTACCCAAACCCAGATTCATCTGGTCAGATGCAGACAAACCATGCCGTTCAAGGTAGGTTTTCTTGACAATGGAGAAAAATCAGTATTTCTTCAACAAATTCTATTTTGTAGGATAAGCCTCTAAAATAGGGAATGATTTATATGACCTTAGTTGTCTACTTCTCTTGACCTTGAGTGACTAGTTGAGATGCAGGTATCTAGAACAACCTAAAAATAAGATGTAGATTCAGTGCTTGGGATTCCAGTCAGTGGCAGATTTCCTTGGAGCTCACACTGTTATTGTTCAGTGGCAATCCCACCCTCCCCAAAACAGCGAGTAGCAGAGCCCACACTGAGGTCTCCAACATTACAGTGATGTGGAAGATTGTTCCTCTGCTCTGCTATATCCCAGAGCATCAATGGAAAGCTCCCTTGCCAACTGCAGAATTTGCTGAGCATCTCTTGTAGATCATTTTCAGCTCTGTATATTAAAACTTCAAGCTCAAATAGAGCTTCTGAGCACCAGTATGATGTCTTACTGTAACAGCCATCCTCACCACTACAACTTTCTTGGCTAAACAGAAGGCAGAAATGTCCACAACCAAAAGAGACCTAAGGTAGAATTTAGACAGGCTTCTTGCCAGCCCCAAATATGCTTATTTATCCCCTGAGCCCACAAGTCTAAAATCCACAGTTCCCTCTGCCCTTCAAACTTCATTTCTGGTCAACCACTAGGAAACACAGAGGGTGGTGAACTGCCTGGACAGCTCAACACCTCCCAAAGGCCTGAAACTTGTGCAGAGACACAAACCAAGCACTTCCTGTCAATCTCTCCTTAGACATTCAATGCAGCAAGTACTCTCAGAAACACTCAAGATGCAGCAGCAGCTGCCATCCTTTTTTAAAGCAGCTCAGTTTAATCAATATCATTCTCTCTCCCTGTCTTGCTGTCAGCTATGGAGACCAACCCTTCCTTTTCACCAGCTCTTGCATTTATTTGATGCCTTAGAAAGTGAATTCAGCTCACAAAACTGGCAGAAATCTAACCCAACAAAACAAAACAAATCGAGAAAAAGTGAATAGTTTTCACCACTTTAGTGAGCTAATAGATCAGACACATCCCAGAGATGACAGAAGGGAGACAAACGGAGCATGTGCCCAGGAACCAGCCTGCGCCTTTCACCAGCAGCAAGTTCGTGGGCTGACTCAGCTGCTTCTTGAAACCTCACCCACAGGAGAGGAAAAAGACTATTGGGGAGGCCAGATATACTAAAGAGGACTCAAGAGATAGAGTGAGCTCTTTCCAGTCCAGTATCAGAGCTAGACAGCCCAATATGCTAGGAAAGCAGGGTTAGCTAAGCTAAATCTTCTTAGGAGTGCTCTGACACCATCTGGCTTCAAGTTTGATTACCCATAGCTCAGAAATGGAAGGAAAGGCAGGAAAGACAAGGGAGGTTGTCAAAACCTATCAGTTCCTTCAGAAAGGGTACTGCTGGACTAGTTGTGCCTTTGGAAAGGTAATGCTACACTTGGCTATGAGCTGTGTCCTATAATAAGAAAATTAAGGACTAATCACATCAAAGTTTGCCATAATGACTGAGGACATTAAGGACTAAGCTGAAAGAAAATCCTATCTAATACAGCAAAACTGAATGACTTGCAACATTTTCTGGTCAGTATATACAATTGGGAAACATCAGAGAGCAAGAAGCCTGGGTTGACAAAGCTAGTAAATAATTTGTCAAAGAGAAGAACCTGCCCCCTGTTATATCCATGTATGGATATAATTGACCACATTTCATCTTAGGAGAAAAAAAAGTTGTGGCCAACTTCAAAGGGAACTGAACAAAAGTATCTCTAATGATTAATGAATTAGCATCGTTGAGTAAACGAGCTATTCTGAATGCTTGCCCAGAGGCAGTCATAGGAAAGTTTCCAGAACTATTGTCATTTTTCCTGGAACTCATTGTCTTTAAGGACTCCACAGCTGCAAGAATTGTGTGAGCATTTCAAGACTGTCAATTTCACCACTGATTTTCTGAAAAATTCTTCCTGAACTGATTTTTATTGTTTTCAGCTGGGGAATCCATTGCACCCAGCCAGGAAATGCCACATGCCTCCTAAGCTACCGCTCTATTCTTCTTGCACTGATGCTATCAGAGACTCAAATTCACTGCAGGGAGAATACTGGGGGCCAAATTTGCCCTCTGATGTATGCACGCAGCTCCCATAGAGCTAATGCAGAATTTTTTCGCCTTTGATGAGTCTTATAAAATGCAGTTTTAAGAAGCCTGGAAGTATTGCATTAGAACAGGGAGTTCACACTATTGGTGGTCCCCATTGTCATTAACACAGTTAGTGGCATTCCAGTGAAAAATGCAGAACAACTCTTTTGTTTGTTTTATAAGAAGATCCTTCAGGATGGGATCCAGCTTGCTCAAATCCTGCTGAAGATGGAACTTCAGCATCTAAAACCCATGTACCCCAACAATCATCCACTCTGCCTGCTTTCCAGAGCTGCCTAACCTTTTAGGCACCTGAATTCACCAGACACTTCTGTCCTCTGACTGAAAACTTCCCAGGCAACTAATTTACAGTTACATGTTCAGCAGAGCCAACAGAGCACTCTCCCAAAAGGAGCTAGAGGGTGTCTCATGCCTCTTCCCTCTCTTGCTCTGAGCCACACAATGCCATTCCTTCTCTTGCGCTAGCTGTGACACTCATGGGACCCTTCCTGTGGCAGTTTAACTCACTACATCGAGGAAAATCATCTGCTTCTTCGCTGGGCTTGTTTTCTGACACTGAAGTTAGTTGAATCAGCTCCCAGTGGGGTCTCAGTCTCAGAGCCAGCCCAGGATAACAGCAGCACTCAGACAGGGAGTGCGACTGAGACTACTTCGATGGTGGTTCTGTCTCATGAAGCTGGTTGCTCAGAAGCTCCATTTCTGGGGAGAGAAGGGGTCACTCCAGCTGAGATATCTGCTGCAACCCGTAAGCAGGAAACTACCCAGGATCCACCCTTAGCCCCAGCAACATCCAGAAAATTAAATAAGGCCAAGGCTACAGCTAATGTCAATCACTAACTCCAGGAAAACCTAGGGGCAAGTTAGTTCAGTCGTCTTGGCTTTTTCTTTGATACACAGTTTAGATTTTTTTGAGTCCCATAAAGACAAATTAGAATACATTGTTAAAGCAAATTAAATACATATAAACACAATTTCACATTGACGGAAACTTAGAAGACATGTAAATTGGAGCAGAACTGAAATCAATGCCCACCAGCTGCACTCAGCTCACCTCCACCCTCCCCCATGAGCATGCACCCCGGGTGTGCTGCTCTGTGGAAGTGCCTCCATTCTCTGTCCAGACTCCCATTTTCAGTAGAGCTGGGAAGCTTTGATCCCAGTTCCTTCCTGAATGCATTCTTGCGTGCTAGAGCAGCCATGTGAGGGCCATTGGTGGGACCAAGTGCTGAGAGCAGCAACAGAAACTCATTTAGTTTGATGTGACAAAACTGCTCCTCAAATGCTCCGTGGTGGTCCCATGGTAGGAACATGTGCAGAAGGCCTTGCTGAAGTAGTAATACTGAAGCAATTTCATGCCTCCACCCACTTCCAGGCTTTCATTAATGCAAACCGTGGAAATTTGTCATCCTCAACTGGCATAAATGGATGCAGCTTCCCTGCCTTCAGAAGAGCCATGTTAATTTACCTTTCAAATTTACTGAGGATCTGGGCCTCATGGTCTGACAGAAAACTAACTTAAGGAACTTTATTCTGAGCCCTATTTATAAACAAAAGCTTCTCCTTCAGAAGTTCAACCTTTCTCAAGTCACAAAAATGTTTTTTTCTAGTATGTGATTAGAGAGTAGACTTACAGACTATCTGTGTTTATAAATATCTAAATACTTAAACTTTCTTGTTTCCCCAAATTAGGGACCAAGTTCTGTAGGAGACATACTATCAAGGTATTCTTCCCCAGATCTACAACTAGGCTTCTGGCTTGAATACCTACAAATCTGATATCCATAAACTACAGAGAAGCACCAGTAACACCTAAAGCAAGGAAATCAAGGTGTGAATTTCTACATTACTTTCTAAAGTGCTATTACTTTGAACACTTGAATTCAAATTCTTATGAGCTGATCTGTTAAACAAATAGCTCCATCACTTGCATACTGCCATCAGTAACCTCCTCTTCATTGCCTCATATATACACACCACATTCTTGGCAGTCTACTAGACCACTGGCAGCATTTCCCAGCAGGTCCAGCAACTTTTCAAGCACAGAGAGGGTCTAGATCCCTATGGCTGCCACTGGCACAGAAGAAGAGAGGATATGGCAGGCTCCTTTTAAAACAAAAGGCGCCAGCAGTGAATTCACCAGAAGTCTTGAGCGGATAAGACTCACAGATAAGCTTAGACCTGATCTGAGTGGTATGATGGATCACTTCTAAAAGCACTCAGAGTGCAACATGAAAAGTTACAAAGGGCTTGATGTGACATGTAGGCTGAGACTGCAAAGAGCTTTGTCTCTTCACAAGAAGGGGCCAGTATAGTCCCATACCTTACCCACAAATCCAGTATTTGAACAACTGCCTGAAATTCTGAAATCAATGCAGAGAGTTAAACCTATTAAGCTGTTTAAGTCTGATGGGATGCATTAGGTGGGGCCAGTTCTCTAGTAAATGGATATTAACTGAAATATATTGAAACACTGTTTAACAGCTATTTTATTTAATGAAGTACAATCACAACCAGGTTTGCCATTTTTTCTGAGTCCAGTGGAAAAAATGAGAGCATAAGGGAATTACATTGCCTGCCTAGAACACAACATTTCACACTGGAGCAGGATGGAAATCACATAGATCACCGCCAGCCGTGCAGGTTTGTTCTTATAAGATCTCTCAGGCTCCAAGTAATTTTAAAATGAAGAAAAACTCTGCTTCAAATTGCTTGGCAGTACAAAATTTCCAGTGACAAACTTCTACTGTTGTCTTTTATATTTCATATCCACTTTCAAGTTCCTCACTACCACACTGTCAAGTTCTCTAGGCATCAGCACACTGTGAGACTGTGAACAAACCACATGCACACAAAACCTACAATCTTGCTAAAATAAAGCTGGTTTGTCAGGGTTTTCGTCCTGTGAGCTGACTAACATTTTTTAAAACTAGTATTTTATTTCATTTTAGTGAAGAGGTTTGCCAGAACTGCAAAAATTTGGACAGAAACTTGATTTGTAGTTTTGCCCTTCAGATTTCTGCTCAGAAATACTTTCAAACTCACACAGTTTTAGGCTTGTGTTTTGATCTTTTGTGCGGACCGTCATCCTAATATCTTCCGTCACATCCTAAAACCCTTCTGCTGACATGATGAGCAAAACCAAAACTGGTGGGCACTAAATTTAAATTCTCAAGGAAGCATTAAATGATGGTAGCCTGCAGAGGAGGCCTAAAATCGTAACAGGTAAAGTTACACTGAGGTTATAGAAGGCTAAAGGAGGATGGACATCAATGAACTGCATCTTTTCCATGAATGAAGAAAGGGGGAAAAAAGGAGCATTAAGCCTAGTCTTATCCCAAGATTAGAATTTAAATTTCATTGGCACAGCGGAATCCATTGGGCAGCATATAGAACTGGCCTACTTATAGGAGGTTACAGTTCATTCGTGCAGGAAGGAAAGGAAGAGTCTTGCATATTAAGCACACAAATACTTTTTCTGAGGTCCAAACTGAAAGAGTCCTGCTGCTTTAAGGTATTTGGGCCATATTAAAAGGAGTAAAGGACTATTGGGGCTGTCTTGGATTAGAGCACAGCATAATATCACATTGGGAAATCCACATGGCAAGGCTTGTGATGATTGTAATCAAAATTACCACAACTGTATCATTTGATGGTTTTAATTTTAATTTCGTAACCTTTAGTTGAAAAAGTAGTATCACAAGGCCTGTCTCATCCAAGATGGACAAATACTCAAACACTCTTATATTCAATGGAGAGAGATAAATATTTGACAAGAGTTATTTAATCCTAGGCTGATATTGTAAATGGACTCAGCCACTCCTGAATGTGCCCATATGTACCCACTGACTGGAGAGACAGCCTGGGCTTCTGGCCTGGGTACTTAATGTCTTAACGTCTACAATATGTGAGCTGACTCCCCCCTAGCGCATTCTTGAAATGTATTCATCCTGGGATGATAAGGAGAGGATTTATCTGAACTCCCGTCCTCCGATGGAGAGACTGGGTAAAGAAGGTGGGAATGTAGTTGTGACACTGGATTCTTTAGAAAAGAGGCAAAGAGCAAAAAGAATGGCAGGCTTCAGGAAAATAGTCAAGAAATGCCATTGTAACAGGTTAGGAGAAAAAAGAGTCCATGAGAACTGGCAGTTTTTAAAGAAGCAACGAGGGCATTGTCAAAAAGCAGTCATTCTTCCACTGCATGTCTCATGTCAGATGGTGGCAAAGCACTTTATGAAAGATACCAGGCTCCTGGGAAGTCTGAAGAAGATGTCTAGAAGTAGGAGGAAAATAACAAATTACTGAAGAAGCTCAAGCTCAATCAGTCTAGTAAATAAAAAAAACAGACTGATTTGCAAAATTATGATAGCACTTTTAAGAAACGGTAGTGCAAAATGAACAGGATTAACCAGTTAGCATGGTTTTGAATTGGGCAAAAATGTTCTGAATTTAGAGCAAAAGAGATTTGGGTTAAACATCACAGACTTCTTTCCCTCTCAAGACCAGTAAGGTGGTGCAGCGGAAATTCAACAGTCCCAATCTATTAAATAAAAAGCTTTAAGAACTGCTTTCATCAGTGCCTGCAATAAATGTAGATAACTGCCTTGGAATAACTGGTGGAGTAGATGAGGTCTCACAGTCATTTCCTATAGCAGACTATTGCTCCAGGACTCAGGAAAGCTAATTATAGCCTAGAGATGCTAATTCCTCTTGACTCTCCCCATAGTCAGTACAGAACAGCTCCTCTAGATGCAGATTCAGAACAGGACTATCATCTCTGGCTTAACTAACATGAATAGCCCAAATAGTTCCCTAAAGCTCAGTACACCCATCCTGGTGTCCTGTCCCACCCCTCCTCCACTACTGCCACAAATAGCTTTGTGCTCCTTCCAATCCATTTATGATCACCCCTTCCTGATTTCTTCAAATGCCAGACACCAACCTGTGAATCCCATACAGATCTGCATTCCTTTTCACTGCTATGCCTGCCCCTTATTTCCTAATTTTGAACCAGCACAATTTATCAAGAACTTTTACAAAATATCTCAGACTGACAGGGTTGTCTGTATGGAATGCCACGGTCTTAATCACAGCCAGGCCTATTATTCAGGAAGAGCAATTACAGTATCACAAATGTGTCCTTCATCTACAATCATTTTAATCAACACTAACTGATTGGCAGATACTGGTGCTCTCTGCAATATCCCCTCAGGTTTGAAAAGTAGCCACCAGTCATCAGTCATTCTCAAATATTTGCACAGAAAACATGTGGCCTCTTCACCTTCCAAAAAACCCTCAGAACCTCTTCTAAATTAACTATAGATTAGCAGGGCACATTGCCCAATAGTAAAAACAAAACAAAACCATAATCCCTGACAGACATAGGTCAACAACAACAACAGGCCCATAGCCACTCTCAGGTTTCTGCCAGTGATAGGGCTCAGTTTTCACTGTACGGGTTTCTTGCAGGTTCAGTGACGACAGAACCTGCCCTTGAGCCGCCCCTTTTCCTAAGAGTAGGCTGGCTGCAAAGCATTTTCCTAATCCCACTGTGTGCAGATGCTACGACATCTACACCACATGCAGGACTGACAAGTGACAGAGATAATTCAGGATGAGACCACAGGCACCATCTGAATCTCAGATGCATGCATGCACCGCACACATACACACAACACTTCTTCAAGAAACAAGGGGAAAAAAACAGTGCCCACCTGGTTATTTCATGAATTGCTTTTACTTGTTAGGAAGCTCTTGGGAATCCCTTTCTAAAACAACCCTCATTTCAGAAATCAAGCTTATATCTAAAGTCTCATGAGATAAAGCATAGTACAAGGTGATCCAAAGAAACACGCAGGTTTCAAAACCATCAGAAGAGTTAACACCTAAATCTCAACTACTGGTAAACCTTTAATGTCATGGTTTGCTAACCCCAAAGTTACTCAACTTAAGGTCTTCTCTGTCATTTGCTTCTGTCTTATAAACTACCACGCTGTGAGGCCCTGGATGAATGGCAGCAGATGAAGTGATAAGACAAGGCCACAGACTCGTATCAACACAGGCAGAATAACCCCAGTACTGGATCCAGCTAATTTACTATTACATTCCCAGCAGTGTGCTACAGGATAAGAACAACTCTGGATATGATATACTAGTGGAGGCTGTAATGATTTGGGTTGAAGCAAAATAGATGTTTATACTGTCACAGAGGTCTGTAGGTCATGAATTCTTCCTTGGGAGATACTAAGCAGTATCAACCACTGGGCTGAAGTGATGTTGGCAGGATATACTTGAGGTTTGGCAGAGGAACTCAGCTATTCAAGAACTGTAAAGTGAGCAGAGTGAATGAACAGCTACAAACTCACTCACACAAAAACATTAGTTCTGTGTTAGATACCAATCAAAGGTAAACCAGCATGTCTGCTCAGAATAAGACAGCCCTACACCATAAGGAAAAGCATGAAGAGCCAGAAAATAGCAGAGAGAGCGCATGTAGAGAGAGCATTCTGTGTAAAGAGCAGAATGAAAGACAGGAGTGATGGTTTGCTGAAAGTAATGAGACAATGGCCAGAGAGAAGGAACCTGCTAAGACAGAAAAGCAGAGCAGCACTTGCTGAGGAGAAGGTACAGGCAATGGCCATTTTTGTAAGTGCCAGAGCTAAGGCTCAAATAAGGAAGATGCAAGAGATTGATGAAACAGTCCCTTTAACCCCCCTCAGCTAGGAATTGGAGACTGTTCAAGAGAAAGGTAAGAACAGTAAAAAGACACAAAACATATTAACAAAGCAAACAGACCAGCAGATGTCATTCAACAGACACACGCAGTTTATTTTTCTGCTCATTGAATTGAACTTACTTTAAAAAGTTAAAATTGTGATAAACATTAAGACCCATTCGGACTAAGAATACCAACAATATATTAACAAAAGCCATAGCAAAAGAATACTGAATGCTCCATAAGAATGCTATTGAATAAGAATGAATAAGAAATATTGAATGCTCAGAGATTATTATCTTGATGATGCCTCTTATTCATGTCATGATCACAGCTGAACATTTCTGTAGAGTAGCCTTCCACACCTCCCAGAAAACTTCTGTTTCTTTCCTATTTCAAACTGTGAAGTTTTGTCTCAGTGTTGTAAAAAAGGTTAATACATCTTCCTGAGGTATATAATCAGTCATTCACCCTTCTGTAAAATATTCATCATATTTATGTTTTTATAACTAAATTATTTTGGAGCAATTTCAGATGCTGGCCTACAGTTTTCCACATAGAAATTCTGGATACAAATAGCAGCAGGATCAAATACTGTACTGGCATTTCCAGTGGTCCATAGACATCAGATTGGCAACTCTTCTGCACCAGCAATGCCACCTGGACATAAAAACAGACTGTCAGTTTGTTTCTGAATATGAATGCTACAGAGCGAACTGTTGCAGTTCCTTTTCTGAGGTGATTTGGACTTGTAAAGAACAAATTTCTCATGAGTTCTCATAAAGTATGCAGACAACCGAATGTTAGCCAAAGCTCCAACACAAAGGTAGGCTAAAGCACAGGAAGAGAAGTGTAATAGTACCAACATATAATTTATTCCAATATCCCAGTTACACTTGTATCTGCTTTCATCTCCACCCAGATATTTTCCTGCACCTTATAAAGAAATGTCAAGCACATTCCTAATCTGGTGTTGAGTGTAATCCGACATTTGGAAAAGTTTGGTAACTAAAAGGTAAGGTCACATACACCCCTGAGACAATCTGGATACTTCAAAGGATGAAGTTACCAAGCAAGCAGGAATTATTTTTGCAACTTGCACCACAATACTAAGATCACATCTTTCTCCATTATTACTGGATGGAAAATAATCCTTATTCAAAACACCGATCTTCAAACACAAGCAGCCAGTGGTCCCCAGTAGACAGCAGGGCCTTTTCACTTAGCACTCAAAAACATGAAAAAACATTAAAGAATACTGGGTACATTTCTAAAAGAGGAGGAAGAGAGGTTCTCCATACAACACCCTAAATAATGAGCTATGTAGGAGGGGAAGAATGGCTGTTTATGTTGGCAGAATAGCCCAGCTCCTTCCAGTGGGACCACAGAAATCTCAGTAGGTCTGAAGTCTTCTCCTGATTCCCCCTTCCCACAGCCATGCCTGACCAGCAACAGTTGCTGCGGTCCTCACCTTTAACCCATCACCACGCTCCTGCTGTCCTTTCCCTGAATACAGACTCCAGCCTCCCTCCTTCAGCCCCCAGCATGGGGACTTCTGGTACATTAATGTTCAGTCTGTCTTTCAGCTTCCACAAGCATACCATGCTCCTTCTCCATAGTGCCTCACAGCACCATGGACCTTTCTTAGCTTTGTTTCTACCAGAGACCAGCCCTACACAGACTCCCTCAACTTTTCTTACCCTTCCCTCTCTTCTGCCTCTTGTGAAAGACCCCTATCCCACTTGTTGAGAGTAAATCATTCATTCATCACTATTTCTAGCCTACCCTTCCATAGAGATCACATCACCTCCCCCTGCTCTTCCGCAGCTTCATTTCCATTCCTGTCTTCACTGCTCATAATTTCTTTTGTACAGCAGGCAGCTTCAAACCTCATTTTTACCACCTGGCAGACAGCATGCTTTGAAGGTTTTCCTCCACCATATTTAATCCAAATCCTTCAGCCTTCTAGGGGTGAGCTGTTTTTGAGGTAATTCCAGTAATAAGAGCACAAACATAGTGTTTAACTGAGCCAAGCTGTTACCCAACTTTCCCCAGTAAAATTCCTGTCCTAAATCACAACTCCGTGTGTTTTAGGAGGTAATTCCCCTCCCAACTCTCTCTGCTTTACAACCAAGATGGAATCAGTGTCTTACACCTGCCAAATAGATCACAAGATCCAGAGGGTTCAAAAGCAGCTAACAAGAGGGCTTGTGAAGACGAGCAGTGCCAGCCAGCTACAGGAATTTTAATTAATTAGATCAGTCCAATTAACAATGGCCTTCATAATTTTCTATTTGGATCAATCCCTTTAGTAGATGAAAAATTCTTTTCAGGAAAGATATCCCCAGCTTCTGGTTTTGAGTTGGACCCTTTAGTTAATATTTTTCTTTAAATTCCATGGCCTGCGTGCCTACATTCCTGAAAACTTTTTTTTTCCCCCAAAGCCCACAAGGCTATTATTAAGCATTCATCCCAACACACACATTAGATCTTGTGTGCTGCCTTCTAGCAGAATGCTTTTAATTGAAACGAAAACCCTGACTCCTGCTAGGTTTGGGTGGGCTGCAATTAGTTCCATACTAGTTAGTTTTGCCAGAAAGTCATATAACTCTTCTACACAGGCATTCCCACTCTGGTCCAGCTGCAAACAATATGCTGAGTCAGCAAAATAAGGAGGCAGAAGGAATTTTTCATTGAATTAAGAATCCCATCTGTCCTGAAATCTTGTAAAACGCTTGTTGGATTCCATCTGTCCTGGAAGATCCCCACTTTGATAGTGCCAGCTACTGGCACTTGCACGGCATCTGTGTGCCTGCAACAATATTGTCCAAATACTCCCATCACAGGGAGGCTTTAGACTCCATTGACCAGGAGGAACACCTTGCAAGCTAATGATGTGGGCCTGTGAGAGCAGTAAAATACAAATGCCCCCTTATGCCTTAACCGCAATGCTTTGGTGAAAAAATGTCTCTTCTATTCCTCACTTGCAGGGAAAACAAAATCCACTGCCCTACCAGTTAGATGCAGTGACTGAAGCCAAGAGCAAAGCGTGCAGAACATCTGAATTTTGGCAAATTCAGATGCAGACAAATGAAAGTTGGAGGAAGCTTTTTTTCTGGGTACTTCTGGTTTATTTGAAGCCAACGAAGCATGAAATGGTCTTAACAGTTTGTTATGTTTTGGTGTAACATGAGGATCTAGAATCTCTTGACAAGTAGAGTAGGAGCTTGAGTTTCAGTTCACTGATTGGTGGTTTTCTGGATTTGTCCAAGAAATGTATTTAAACAGCATCTGCAGCAGAAAGTTTTAGTCATAAATGTTCAATGGAAAGTGGACATCAGATAATGAAAACAACAGGTAATTAATTCTTTACAATTTCCATGGACAATTGTTAGAACTAGGAGATGATTAGCCTTTTATATGTGCCTAGGTATCTGCTAAGATTATCCTATGCTTTAACAGAAATTCATGAGCCACAAGCACATTCAGGAGCTCTCATTTATGTTTATTAAACACTTACCTTGAGACCCGTGAATCTGGAGAGTTTCACACCCATGACCCAAATCAGTGCAGTCAGTCTTCTAATACAATGACTGTTGCATAAAAAATCAAAATGGTGAGCCCATATTTAGGTTATTCTTTCACAGGCTTCTCTTGGTAGTAGTAAAAGATAGCATGTAAACTCTGCATTGTTCACTACAAGTAAAGCCTCTTTTTCATGTGGGAAATGTTTTATGGGAAAAAAAACTTTATTTGAACTTTTTCCTTTGAAATTGTAGGTTTTCATCGCGGGAAATTTTTGAGACTTTTAAAGGAATCGTTTAGTTTCACTTTGACTTCAAATGTCAGGTTTTTTTTTCTTTTTTCACCCAAGCCCCCAACATGCTAAACTGATTCAAAAATACAAATTCTGAAACATTGATTCAATACGAAAATCACGTTTGGATGTATTTGCTGCAGGGAAATTGAAAATTTCCAGTGGAAATAAAGTAGCACTATAAAAAATCAGCTTAAACAAAGTAGCATTTTTGGTAAGAAATTTTTCTGCACTAAATACTGTGGCCAACAGTAATTACAGCTTGTCCAAAAGTCTGGGAAAGCTACAGTGGATTTTTGGAACCTTTAAAATATCCCACCTCATGCAGCAATAATGTTGCACAGTGAAAGAGTGTGAAAGGATTATAGTGAAAGGTTTGTATCCCAAAGCACCTGAACATAAACAATATGTTTGTTTAACTGACAACAGCTTCATCCAACCACGATTTTAAATTTGCAGAAAACTATAAACAGATAGCACTTTCACTGAAAGCATTAAATTAGCCAACTGGGTACTTGACTTTGTAATGTGGAGCAATGTGGAGTGATAATGAACACCATGTGTGTGTGATAATGGGGGTTGTAGAAAATAGATCTGGCCAGCTGAGTGAAAAGGAAATGCTAAAGAAGAAAAAAATCTGAAGTCCAAGCCAAAACAAGTGACCTAGAGAAGCAAGTAAAGGTTTGTAGCTGGGGCAGGCTGGAGGCCTGAGAGAGATCAGCAATTCAGCTGGGTATTTTTAAGCATATGCTCAAGGCCCTCTTTATTCGGCAGGAAACTTAAGCATATGCTCGGAGGTTAAGCATCAGCTAAAGTCTCATTGATGTCAATGGGTCTTAAACACATGCCTAGAGGTACATATGTGCTGAAGTGCTTTCACAAATAGGAATGGACTGGGGATCAGGGCCTCAGTCCCCTGGTATTTCAAAGCAGGCTAACCCTGCAACCTCCTGGCTTTCCAAATTCTTTGGACTAGATCTCATTTATTATACACACAGGACTAGACTTAAGCGTGTAAGAACTTGCATTACTGTACATAACTGCCATTGGCCCTTTGGTACTGAAATAAATAGGAAAGTACAGATACATATATAAAACACCAGTAACTTCTACTGCAATTTGCCCAAAGATTTCTTTAAGTTATAACAAGAAAAGCTTAAAATAAGCAGAAATGCAACTTCTGGGCATTTCCACTACTTGGTCAAGAATGAATTTAAAGATAAAACTGAATCCTAACAAGCCTGGCTTGAAGTAACTTGTCTTGAAAGAGCACATGGTGCTCTTCATTTTTGTGCAATCAGTGGATCTGTATTTCTTTTTGTCTTTCCGTGCCTGAGTAGTTACTTATCAACTGCATAGCTGACTGGGCATCACTATAACAGTAAAGCCACTTTCTTTGCCAATCCAACTTCAAGTAGACAAACTGCAAAGCATTAATCTACACTGACAGAAATGTAGAAATCCACAATTACTCTCTGAATCTGAGATGGCAGGTTAACATTATGAAAAAATATTCAAAATTTTTAGAGAAGTTCTGTCAGACCCAAGTATGGCTTCTCCTTCTTTGTCCTTCTCTAAAACTTCTGGAAAATATACCGTAAAGTGGCAAAGGGAATTATATGGTCAGATTACTAATGATATTAAATATTTTTTCCATGCAGTTAATACAGGATTTGAAATTATCAGTAAAAATCCTTCCTGTGCATTTCAGTGAACCTGAACGACCACTTGGTCTCCACATTTCGTAATTCTCCAAGGATAAATATGCGGCAGAGGAAATGGTCATAAAGATGCGCAGCAGAGCCAGCTGAAACCTCCTCTAGGTGGAATCTGTAAATGATGGCTCATTTTAAAACACTCTTCATGTGGCAGGAGCAAACTGAGGTGCATCTGAGCAGCGGGACATTACCAGAGTACTGCCATGTGCAACCACTGCACTGCTGTTCTCCAGTGATGCCGCAGCAGCAGTTACCACTCCACATAAATTATAGCAGAAAGCTGACTTCAACAAACAAACGAAAAAGCTAGTTCCTTCATTAAAATGTATTAAAGTAGAAAGAAAACATACTGTAAAAGCCCAGTAATCAGATTTACATGTCCATTTTCCTTCTGTCACGACTCCCGTGTTTTAAACTGGAGAGCATTACTGTTTGGCATTTCCTGCAAATGCACTGAGGAAAAGCCACAGCAATATAGTATTTCTTCCATAGATGTTAACATTCAAAGACTCATAAAAGTGGCTAACATTCAATTTCTGGTCAAAATTTGCTCACTTTCTTGCTTTGTTTTTTCAGATGAAGACAACCTGGTGAAAGCGATCCCACATTCCTCTTAGCACTTTTTGTCTTGACAAAACTCAGCTGACATAGGCAAATTCAAGTTCTAAAACCATGCATCTTAGTCTGACTGTGTTTCAAGTTTCTGCCTCTTTATTAACAATGGAAGAGCACCTCTTCCTTCTTGCCCGAGCTGCTGCTTATCATTCCCATCCCTGCAGTCGGTCGAGTAACACGACGCTGGCCTAGCATAAATACAAAACAGGTTCCAATGGAATCTGAAATACTGTTTGTACATCCTACCACTGACCACAGTGGAACAATGGTGTGCCAACGAATTGGAAAAAAATAACTCTATTTGCTTGTTCTTTCTGTGCCTCTGTCTGGAATATACCTACCCCCAAAGCTATTATTTATAGTTATGAGGTGACAACTGAGAGCTAGCAGTCAGCTGAGTGAAAAAATGTTTGCGTTTATCCTTTTTAGAGATATCCTATATATATACACACATACATGTGCAGCAGCTATTCATGCTGGATAAGAAGGACCTAATCAACTACAGCGCTTATTCAGTGGTATGAAAAGTTCTTCATTTTGTGTGAATTAAGTGACAAAACTTCATTTTTAAAGATTACTTGAGACAAAAATAATTTTTAATCAAAACCTCCAGCTGCACTAGCATTGTTTAAAACACAGAGAGGCAGTGTTGTAAGTTTTCTGTGAACACTTTTGCTTACAGATTTAATAGAGAACTCACCTCTTCTAAGCTGCTTGCAAAGATAATGTTATTTTAAAGTCAAACTTCAGCAAAACCTTTACACTGTTCACACAATCACTGAAATGTTGCTGTTGAGGGCGGTCTTCTGGAGGTGATCTAGTCCAACTGCCTGCCTGCAGGATTACCACCAGCATCAGACCAAGTCAGACATGGTTTTGTTTAGTCAAGTCCTGAAAGCTTCTAGGGCTACCTTCTCTGGGTACTGTGTTCCAATCCTGCACTACCCCCCATGAGAAAATATCACTCCTAACTTCCATTCTAACCTCCAAAGCCACAATTTGATGCTGTGTCCCCTTTTTGCTATTTGAAACTATCAAAAAGGGTTTGGTTTCATCATCTTTATGCCTTGCCTCCAAGCAGTTGCAAGCTATGAGACTGCCCCATAGCTGACTCTTCATCAAGCTCTATAAGCAGAGCACCCTTCATCTTTTCCTACTGGGCATGTCCTCTAGGCCTCTAAGCACATTGCTAGCTCTCCACCAGGCTTTCTCCAGCCTCTCTACAACCCCAACATTTCACCCAACCTCACACATCCCTTCTGTAGCACTGATAAATAGGACAGCCTCAGCTTTAGCAGGGTTGCTTGAAAGATTGTCACTGAACAACCTCTTCACTCTCCTTGGGCTCTGTGGATCAGCTTTGTCAGGCCCAGCTGAGGCAAAGACATCAGTGCTCCATGGCGTGCCTTTCCCCAGACCCAGAGGGAGGAGGAACTGGGGAGAGGCACACCTATGCTAGGTGGCAGAAACTGGTGTGCCCCTACACATCTATTCTGGGGGCAGCAGAGAGTAGCAGGCTGTGAGCCTCTAATGGCTGCCATCACATCCAAATCCCTCTAACTCCCTTTTTGGATGGTCTTTACCTCTGAATTTCAAAAGCAATCTCATTATTCATGGATCATTTTTCCCGACAAATGGTTTCAAGAAAATATAAAAAACAGTCCTATGATCAGATCAGTGTAAGTCCTATGACTGCTGCCCTTGATTAAAGAGGAGCAGAAATCCCTGCGGAACTGTTTCCAGCAGGCGGCATTTAATAAATCTCATGAAAGTGTGAGGAAAATACAAAAGAAAGGATACACTGATAAGAAAAATACGTTTGAAATGGACAGTCAACACCAGACAGTTTATAGTAATTTTCTAGCCAAGTAACAACAATTGTTCTTTGTCATAATTTCCCACGGGTGAAAAAAAAAAAGACAAAACCAAATACACAGTAATCTGTGAGTCTGAACCACAGAAAACCTGTTGTTCTGTTCTTCTAACAGAACGTTAGAAGTGATGACAAAACAGGAGGGATGGGCTTTTCGAAACCCACAAAGCTTAATTGTCCACATCAGTTCTTAGTCCCTGACCACACTGATCTTGAGACCTGTTGGGTATTGACCCTCTCATGAGTAGCATGACTGGCTTTGGCCTCTTCATCAAGAGTTCAGTTGTGAACTTCCCTCCATAAGGTGGGATAGGCAACTACTTAACAGAAGAATCACACTCAAATAGCCTCAATTCCACCCAAATCTCAGTTCTCTTCACATGGGGACATTCAGTCCATGTTTCCTATTGACAAAACCCAACTTCTCTTCCCTATTATTTTAGGTATGTCCCTGCTCATTGTCTTATTTAGACTCTCTGGGTTGTTCTCCAGAAGCCATCAGAACTGCCCAACTCTCCCTGTAGGCTGGACAGACGAGCTGAGATGGGATTTGGGTATCTGACTGGGATCTAAAGCAAGGAGTCCAAGTATCCTTGAACAGGTGACAATTGCTTGGTTCTGCTCACCTTAGCCATCATGCACTCCTGATGGAACCAAAACTTCACCCCATCCAGGGGCTATCTGTGCCGACAAGCTTCCAGTAAACCTTTGGGAGAGCAGTATATACACACACAGTCCTCAGGCAGCTCCCCAGGAGTGTGCCAGGCCATTAAAAATATTTCTTGTTCCCAGCTTGGAAACGTTGGACCTGCTGAAGAGAAATCAGCTTTTGGCATGTCTTCCCTTCAGTCTTCTCAGCCCACACTTTTGTTTTCATATTCTTTGCAATCAGCAAAGACATTTTAACAAGCCACAGGAAAGTTCTGGATAAATTTGCTTAGTTAGAAACACTTCTGAATTTACACTGTAAACAGAGAGCTGACTCAACAGCAGTACTTCCTAAAATCCCAAGTACTCAACAGCAAGTTACATATACAGGAAACAGAGTGGTTTAGTCCTAACAACTCTATGCCCATATTGGGCATTTCTGTCATCTATGTCAGAAATAGTAATAAGCAATCAAACATCTTTCATGTTATTTCCCATTGCTTTACCATTCAAATGAATTCTAGAATATTAAAATTTAATTTAATAAACCTATGGTGACAATTTCAAGGAGACGACTTTCCCTTTTGCACTCCAGACAACTTAAAAACTCTCTTTGAAACTGCCTATATTGTTAGCTTCTCAGCCATCAGCTCACACTAAATGGCAGTGGCAAAAGCCAGCAAATTCTCTCCATAACTCTTCTGGATACACACTGATTTGGGTTGGGATTTGGGATTTTGGGTCAAGCTAGGTGTCAACCCAGGCTGTACCGTCATAGCAGTATGGAGCAATTTCAATTTGTTGAAACCACTTGAATGTTGATGAAGCTCAAACGGCTGAGTACTGGAGCTAAACTGAATGGCACAACATATCTCTGCACACACAGTCCAAACCTGTCTCCCCCCAGAAAGATGCAACAGAATCTACCTATTAAAATGGAAATCTTTATATGGGTTCAAGCACCAGCATCACTGCCAGATAAAACGCAGATGAGAACACTAGGACAAATACAGATCCCAGAGACCGAAAAGAATCCTACCCGTGATGGGTTGGATCCTACATGTAAGCAGTGCCTGCTGTTTCCTCTGCTTCTTAGATATCCCTCTCCAAAGGGGGGGGGGGGAGGAATGGGAAGAAGAATCGAAAGAATGCAACTCCCACGGGTCGAGACAAGAATAGCCCAGCAACCAAGGTACAACACAAACCACTGCTGCCACCACCAATAATAATAATAACAAGAGAAATACAAGGGAAGAGGATAGAACTGCTCACCACCCGACGACCGAGCTGAGAGCTAAAAACAAAAAACTCTTCCAGGTTCCAGCCCCTAGTTTTTTTTACATCCTGGGCATGATGTGCTGTGGCATGGAATAATCTCTTTGGTCAGTTTGGATCAGGTGTCCTGTCTCTGCTTCCCCCCGGCTTCCCCCCCTCCCTGGCAGAGCATGAGACTCAGAAGGTCCTTGGTCAGACCAAAA
The DNA here is from genome assembly GCA_039720435.1 of Amazona ochrocephala. Taxonomy (NCBI): domain Eukaryota; kingdom Metazoa; phylum Chordata; class Aves; order Psittaciformes; family Psittacidae; genus Amazona; species Amazona ochrocephala. The sequence goes on from CM077878.1 coordinate 52,665,401, forward strand.
CATTCTAAGCTGTAACTATAGACATCGGTGTTATCAGTGCTGTTCCCAGACCGAAAGTCGAAAACACAGCACTGCACCAGCTACTATGAAGGAGAAAAAATTGACTGCTGCTGCTGAACCCATGACAGACAGGTACCCCCAATTTATACACCTGTCTTAGAGGCAGGGGTTGCCATCAGGCAAGCTGCTCATGGGAGGGAAAAAACAACCCACAACATTTTGGTAGTTCATTAACTGGTTTTGTGAGCATTCTGTTACAAAGTCAGGAAAGGAGGAAGGAAGGAAGGAGGGAAGGAAGGAAGGAAGGAAGGGAGGGAGGGAAGGAGGAAGGGAGGAAGGGAGAAGAAGAGAAAGAGAGAAGAAAGGAAGGGAGGGAGGGAGGGAGGGAGGGAGGGAGGGAGGGAGGGAGGGAGGGAGGAAGGAAGGAAGGAAGGAAGGAAGGAAGGAAGGAAGGAAGGAAGGAAGGAAGGAAGGAAGGAAGGAAGGAAGGAAGGAAGGAAGGAAGGAAGGAAGGAAGGAAGGAAGGAAGGAAGGAAGGAAGGAAGGGAGAAGAAGAGAAAGAGAGAAGAAAGGAAGGAAGGAAGGAAGGAAGGAAGGAAGGAAGGAAGGAAGGAAGGAAGGAAGGAAGGAAGGAAGGAAGGAAGGAAGGAAGGAGGAAGGAAGGAAGGAAGGAAGGAAGGAAGGGAGAAGAAGAGAAAGAGAGAAGAAAGGAAGGAAGGAAGGAAGGAAGGAAGGAAGGAAGGAAGGAAGGAAGGAAGGAAGGAAGGAAGGAAGGGAGGGAGGGAGGGAGGGAGGGAGGGAGGGAGGGAGGGAGGGAGGGAGGAAGGAAGGAAGGAAGGAAGGAAGGAAGGAAGGAAGGAAGGAAGGGAGAAGAAGAGAAAGAGAGAAGAAAGGAAGGAAGGAAGGGAGGGAGGGAGGGAGGGAGGGAGGAAGGAAGGAAGGAAGGAAGGAAGGAAGGAAGGAAGGAAGGAAGGAAGGAAGGAAGGAAGGAAGGGAGAAGAAGAGAAAGAGAGAAGAAGGAAGGAAGGAAGGAAGGGAGGGAGGGAGGGAGGGAGGGAGGGAGGAAGGAAGGAAGGAAGGAAGGAAGGAAGGAAGGAAGGAAGGAAGGAAGGAAGGAAGGGAGGGAGGGAGGGAGGGAGGGAGGGAGGGAGGGAGGGAGGAAGGAAGGAAGGGAGGGAGGAAGGAAGGAAGGAAGGAAGGAAGGAAGGAAGGAAGGAAGGAAGGAAGGAAGGAGAAAGAAAGAAGGAAGGAGAAAGAAAGAAGGAAGAAGAAGAAGAAAGAAAGAAGAAAGAAAGAAAGAAAGAAAGAAAGAAAGAAAGAAAGAAAGAAAGAAAGAAAGAAAGAAAGAAAGAAAGAAAGAAAGAAAGAAAGAAGAATGAAAGAAAGAAAGAAAGAAAGAAAGAAAGAAAGAAAGAAAGAAAGAAAGAAAGAAAAAGATAAATGCATACTTTAGGAATGTTTCTCATAGGAAAATAAAAAGATACTCCTACAAAAGGACATACAAGGCAAAATTCACAACGGTGGAAGACCATATGAAAGGAAATATTAAAGCTTACCACACTCCTCCGCTAATCACAAACCTGACCTGTCTGACCGCCTCTCCTCTCACATACAGCCAAAGAAGCTGCTCCTAGGTGAATGTCAATAAGAACGTACTGTACTATACCAGACACAGCATCTTGACCTGGACTAACACTTTTATATGGACATTAAGGACATTGCTAAAGAAACACAGACCCTATTGTTAATAATTTCTTTTAGCAAACTTCCTTCACAGCTTGAGCTAGGTACTATATTAAATTGTGAAGAAATCGCTAGAACCACTATGCTGCAAGTGACTTTTAAATCAAGTGCATGAGTTATACGGTATTTAGCACTGTGCTGTAAAGGGTGGTAAATGGAGGTGTCATAAATATCTGACTTTATCATCTGTTGACTCATAATCCAGATGCCAATGGGATATAAATCATGTAAAGCATGTTTCCAGATTAGGAAATTCTGACTGTTCACTATTGTTCTAGCAAACCACATTAATTCTTTGTAGGTTCAGGAGTGCCCTCTGATGGTTAGCATCTATTACTGGGAAGTAAGAGTTGACTGGAAAGTCAGAATCATAGAATAGTTAGGGTTGGAAAGCACCCTAAGATCATCTAGTTCCAACCCCCCTGCCATGGGCAGGGACACCTCACACTAAACCATGCCACCCAAGGCCACGTCCAACCTGGCCTTGAACACCGCCAGTGATGGAGCATTCGCAGCTTCCCTGGGCAACCCATTCCAGTGCCTCACCACCCTCACAGTAAAGAATTTCTTCCTCAGATCCAATCTAAACTTCCCCTGTTTAAGTTTGAACCCGTTGCCCCTTGTCCTGTCACTATAGTCCCTAATGAAGAGTCCCTCCTCAGTATCCCTATAGGCCCCCATCAGATACTGGAAGGCTGCTATGAGGTCTCCACGCAGCCTTCTCTTCTTCAGGCTCAACAGCCCCAACTTTCTCAGCCTATCTTCATATGGAAGGTGCTCCAGTCCCCTGATCGTCCTCATGGCCCTCCTCTGCACTTGTTCCAACAGTTCCATGTCCTTTGTATGTTGAGGACACCAGAACTGCACACAATACTCCAAGTGAGGTCTCACGAGAGCAGAGTAGAGGGGGAGGAGCACCTCCCTCAACCTGCTGGTCACACTCCTTTTGATGCAGCCCAGGATACGGTTGGCTTTCTGGGCTGCAAGCGCACACTGCCGGCTCATGTTCATTTTCTCATCGACCAACACCCCCAAGTCCTTCTCTGCAGGGCTGCTCTGAATCTCTTCTCTGCCCAACCTGTAGCTGTGCCTGGGATTGCTCTGACCCAGGTGGAGGACCTTGCACTTGTCATGGTTAAACTTCATCAGGTTGGCATCAGCCCACCTCACAAGTGTGTCAAGGTCCCTCTGGATGGCATTCCTTCCCTCCAACATATCAACCGAACCACACAGCTTGGTGTCATCTGCAAGCTTGCTGAGAGCGCACTCAATCCCACTGTCCATGTCACCCACAAAGACGTTGAACAAGACCGGTCCCAACACCGATCCCTGAGGGACACCACTCGTTACTGGTCTCCAGCTGGACAGCCATTCAGCCAGTTCTTTATCTGTCGAGTGAAGTGCTACATCCTAAATCATCTATGCAATACAAAATGTCTTCACTTCCTGCACTATACATTTACAGTCTTCTGTATGCTTAAATATTTTGATAACCAACTTGCTTTCCTGGAAATAATTTTTCTGCATATTTCTCTTTCTGTTTCTGTTCTTTCTATTGATATTTAAGGGTACACACACACACACATTAGGGATGTAATCAGAGCACTGCTTATGCACACATCTAGTTTTAGAATTTGAAGGAAATTTCAGATAAATTAGAGGTTTTCTACAACGGAATGTGAGAAAGGCCTTGAAAGGCTCTAACAAATCCAGACACCTGGAAATTCAGGTATTCAGCTGAGTATCAGAAAACAGGATATAACTGGAAAAAACAGGCAACCTGTCTTATTAAGTGCTTAAGTGTCCAGGAGATTATATGTAATCATAGAATCATAGAATCATAGAATAGTAAGGGTTGGAAAGGACCTCAAGATCATCGAGTTCCAACCCCCCTGCCATGGGCAGGGACACCTCACACTAAACCATGCCATCCAAGGCTATGTTCAACCCCACCTTGAACGCCGCCAGGGATGAAGCATTCACAACCTCCCTGGGCAACCCATTCCAGGGCCCCACCACCCTCACAGTAAAGAATTTCTTCCTCAGATCCAATCTAAACCTCCCCTGTTTAAGTTTAAACCCATTACCCCTTGTCCTCTCACCACAGTCCCTAATGAAGAGTCCCTTCCCAGCATCCCTATAGGCCCCCTTCAGGTATTGGAAGGCTGCTATGAGGTCTCCACGCAGCCTTCTCTTCTCCAGGCTCAACAGCCCCAATTTTCTCAGCCTATCTTCATACGAGAGGTGCTCCAGTCCCCTGATCATCTTCGTGGCCCTCCTCTGCACTTGTTCTAACAGTTCCATGTCCTTTTTATGTTGAGGACACCAGAACTGCACACAATAATTTTCCAGCTATATAAGTTAACCTAATAAAATACATTAAATCTCTCTACGAACCTTGATTCACTTGCATCCTTAGAACACCATATCTATGACAGAACTGTGAGAAAACAGGAAATCAATTTATTTCCCCTCCATCACCTGTGATTTTACCTTCAGGTATTCAGCATCTGAAGGTTACTTATCATTTTAAATTTTATCCCCTATACTATGAACTGCCCTTCCAAAATAGCTGGAAGAGGGCACGGACTTGGACCTTTCTGTGAAGACAACCACTATGCCCACTAGATAACAGATTCACATCTCTCCCTTCAACTGACGGAGTAGCAGGACTGGAGGAAAGCAGAAGATAACAGTTTAGGATAAAAGAGACCAGTAGCAAGCCTTTTCTGTGACAGCTTTAATTCCAGTTTTACATCTACTGCCAGACCACACATATACTGAAACGCAGCAGTACTTGGGAATTATGGTTGGAGTGTCCCCTTTCCACCTGGGGCTGCAATCGGCTGAGACTCAGACTGGGATTATCCCAACACTGACCCGGAGTATGAGGCCCCTCCTTGGCAACATGCGTTTCTAGAGATGTCCGGCCCTCCTGTGTGCAGCCCAGCAGTAGAGCGAGCCTCGACATGACAGGGCATGCTGCCCGGAGCTCCCCGGACCCGTGAGGCTCCCTTGCTGACAGGGGTTCCTACCGCTAGTCTTGCCTCCCAAAAGAAAATCTGATTAATCCCTTTATGATTATACATATAACGAGGGGCATATAGTATCTATATAATGAGAGGTTTTCTCCATTCCGGAGGGTGTCAAGCGCATGCTTGGACAAGCCAAGGAGCTCCAGCAGCTTGCCGCTCCGGGTCCGCCTCTATGCAACGGCTGCTGTGTCCCGGCATCATATCCACAAGAAGGGTGCAGCAATTTCCCCGCTAGCGACAGAAAAGCGGAAACCTACTGCTGTTTCCCTCAATTAGCTAAGTGCCGCCTAATTAAGTTCCACGCTAACGCTCCCGCCTGTTAAGCCTTCCAAAAGCTTCAGCCTCTGCCCGGGCTACAGGAAGGAGGTAGCGGTGGGAATCCTGAGCCACAAGAAGAGCCGGAGCCCCCTCTCATGGAGGTCGGGGGAAAGGCGCTCCGAGGAGCTGGCGCTCCCTCCGCCTCCGCCGCCCGGCCGGGTGCTGCGGTGCGGCTCGGAGCCGCGATGCGCCGCGTCCCGCCGGGAGATGGTTTTCCCCAGGCGCACGGCGCTCCGCCTCGCCGCTGCCAAGTCAGGCTCGCCGACTTCGCTGTGGAGTGGCGGGGAAGCAGCGGGTGGGACCCAGGTGAGCGCAGATGGTGGTGGAGATGCGCGGGCGCGGAGGGCAGCGGAGGGAGCCTTAGCAGCACCCTGCACACAAGAAGTGTGCCTAGACAGCAGTGAGAGCTGGAGCTCGCCATGGCGTTGCCTGGAGCGCCCCGTGCCCTCAACACCAGAAAAGGCTAGAAAACGGCCTGGGAGGAAACTGCCAAAGGGCCCCCATTTTGAAGACGTTGAGGTGCTGTGCCAAGCCTGGGGGCTTTTCAGTGCCCCTGGCACCTCCCCGAACTTGTTCCAAGTCCATCTGAGTCCAGGTCCTGCCTCGTGGCCTGACTGCTTCTCCACATTTATTTTGTACTCTCTCTCATTCGTCCCAAGCAGGGCTGTTGTCACACACAGGACTGCCCACCCCTTGCATTGTAGATGTTCAGAAAGGGTTTATGGCACAAAACTGGAGGTCCTGCTCTAAAACCAGTCAAAAAGGCAATGCTCTAAACATTTCTGTGTATCACTAATCCGAATAGAAAATAAGCCAGGTCCATTTACAAATGCAGAGGATGTTTTATTTTTACCTTAACACTTTTCCACCCATTTCAGCATAAATTAGCAAAAATTCCAAATGAATGTGCACTTCCAACATATTTTTTTTCAGTATCAATTTAAAATGTGAAATGGGTTATGGTAGTAACTCCTGGCATCTTTCCAACACACTTTTCAGTCAAGATTAATGAAAACTGATCCATTAAGCATTACATTTTGATCTGAAAGTCATAATTGTCTAGTGGAATAATAATAACACAATAATAATGTCACCAAACCTATCTGGCATCACAAGTACCAAGAGATCCCAGTTCTGTTCTGAAATGCCGGTGTCTCAGGTATCTACATCCATCAGTGTGCAGTACCTACTGTTACCGTTAACTGCAGCAGTAACATCTCAACAGGCAGAATAAGAACATAGCTGCTTAATAAAAACTGCGTCCGAAGTGCGAGATGGATGGTGAAAGGGATGAGCTAAGGGGAAGTACTTGTAATTTTCTAAGAGGAGCCTTCTGGCAGTCAGCTAAGCTGTATGGGAATAGCTCAGAAACAGCAGCTGGTTTATGAATGTGCAAAATAATATGGCAAAAGAAGAGGTCTACTGGGTCCTGCCTGTGCTTATGGCCTTTGGGGACCAGAAAGTGCTTTTGTTATGGACAGCATCAGAAGGAAAGTACCAAAGCTGGAGCTAGGGAAAGAATTGGTGATTTTTGAGGTTGTCCTATAGTGCAAGTTTTACTGCTTGAAATGGTCCTGGGTTTCTGTAGAATAAAATACTGCCTTTTGTTGCTGTATAGCACTGTGGGAGCAAAATTAAAGCCATTTATACTTTTAAGGGATCGGGGTATTACCAGCTAAGTAGTGTGATACATTCCTGTGTGAACACATAGCTAAATATTTTAATTCAACTTGCTCTTTATAGGTGAGGCCTTTCATATCCTGCATCCCCATCTCAGCCATAAATAAGGAGTCAGAAGTGCGGTATTGTACTTTTGTTTTGCTTGTCATTCCACTGATGGAATCCTCTTTTGCTTTGCTGACAATTCAGGCCAAACAGAAATCAAATGCGTATCATTAGACAGGATAAACACAGAATTAAACACAGTCAAGAACCAGAACTCCATGGACTGAAAGGCAGTAAATTCCCTAGCCACTGGATGAATGGACTTTAATTTGTCAATAGTTCATCATGTTATGGAGAAGAAGTATCAATAATGAAATGGTATGAAAATACCAGCCTTGTTGCTTTATGGACAAATCGACCTATCCAGTCCAACACCTTGAATGAGGGGAGACTGACATGCAAACCACGACCTACACATCTTTACCCTTCAGGCATGCTGAGGTGATGGCAAGATCAAAGAGGCTTTTGAAATGCCAAGTTCTGAGAAAGGAAATTGGGAAATATAACTCCAGAGTTAGCTGGAGGGGGCAGGGATGAGGGTCATGTTAGAAGGTGTTAACCACTGTAGAGAGAAGGGAGACTCTTATCCCAGATGGTGCAGACATTTCATTGTTGAAATACAACTGCAACCAGCCCATGTTACAAGGTAATGAAATCTGTCACAAGTTGAACATCAAAAGTGGTCACAGGCTATAAAGGAATGGTGTTTGTGGGAGCAGTAGGGACAAGAAACGTTGGTCACTAGAGGCTGTGTCTCTGAGATGCTGTAGTCAAGAAGATCAGAAAGGAGAGGAAGGAAGAGATTGTCTTGCTGACATCTGCCCGAGGATAGGAGCAGAAGACAAGTAAGATATTGCTTCCTTTGTAATGAATCCAAGATGTACCTCCCTAGCCTGACATTTGCTGAGTAAACCAAGTTTGTTACTCAGACAAGTTCTTTTGGTGCACTCCAGTTTTCCTGTACATTCTTAGTACATTCTGTTTTAATTAGACCAGTTGAGTCCTTGATTGTTTGCAAATTTCACGCAGACTTTTCCGTAGCGGTGCTTCTAAGGAAGAGGAGCTACAGAAAGATGCCTGGAGCCTATCATAGCTGGGATGTTTGGTCAAAGGGGCATGGACCATGGAGACCTCTCTCAAACGAGATGGCACTTGCAGAATCGAGGTCTGGTAAACACAAAGGAAACACCTGGATGGCCAAATGTATTTCCACTCCTTCATCTTTTTTCTTCTTCCACTAATTTTCTTTTATCTTAAGATTTGAGTATAATGGAAGCCAAATCAGGAAAAGGGATGTCAGCTTTCATGAAAACGAATGCTGCAAAGTAGAAATGAGTTGTGCTAAAACTGTGCTTGTACTGAAAAGTGTTGAATACAAATTAATTGCTGGAAAACAGGGAAGACTGAAAAATGGACGTGGCAGAACTAGACACATCCAGCAGAGTGCAGCATCCCCCAGGCGAACAGTACGTGAGAACGGCGGCTTGAGCCGTTTGCCTTCTGATCGAATAATAGGTGTTAGCTGCGAATAAGCAAAGCCCCGCAAAAAAGAATGACACCTTTCCACTTACGCATTTTGAATAACACTCAGATACTCTTAAGGGATTGGCGGTATTTTTCAATATAAATGTTTTGGCGTGGAAAGTAGGAGAAAGAATCCGGGGCTGGAATTGGAAGTGGGAGCTAGGAAGTTTCAGGCCAGACGTGGGGAGGAGTGGAAGTTTAGCTGAAGACATAGTGAGTTGACGGGTAGCCTGGTGGTAGGGCAGGGCAGTGAAACCAAATGACTCACAGGATTGACAGAGCAGAGGATGAAATGAGAGGCAGCACAGGCAAAGAGAAAGGGATCTGTACCTGGAGCCAGAGACAGGGAGGGGGGGGAAACAAAAAACGTGCTGGAAGAGATGAGACAGGAGGGAACAAAGAGGGAAGGAACAAGTAGAAAGCCCTGTTAATCAGTGAAGTCCATCTCTCTACAGAGACCTTGGGATGTTTATATGGCATTGTTCTGCTTCCTGCAAGTCCCTGTGCAACCCTATGTCTGACCGAGTATCTGACCTTGCATCTCAAAGGATGAAAACATGCTATCACCATCTGTCATCTTGGCAGAAGCCAGCATGAAGAGGCCTATACTGTGGGTTTAGATGTTCCAAACCAACTGTGGTACCACAACATGCTGCCGCTTGATAGAGCTTCTGGTTTTGTTTTGTTCTCATTTGCTTTTTAAAAAACCCTAGGATATAACGGAAAAAAATTACTTTTAAAATCCTTGTTAAGGTCATACAGCCAAATCTAAAAAAATCAGGCAATGCCCGCATTAAAATTGGTTTTACCCAGTCCCCTGTTGAATGGTGTGAAAACTTAAACAGGGGAGGTTTAGATTGGATCTGAGGAAGAAATTCTTTACTGTGAGAGTGGTGGGGCCCTGGAATGGGTTGCCCAGGGAGGTTGTGAATGCTTCATCCCTGGCGGCGTTCAGGGTGGGGTTGGACATAGCCTTGGATGGCATGGTTTAGTGTGAGGTGTCCCTGGCCATGGCAGGGGGGTTGGAACTTGATGATCTTGAGGTCCTTTCCAACCCTTACTATTCTATGATTCTATGATTCTATGATGGGGTCTTGGAATGCATGGCTGCCTGCTGTTTCTGCTCTGCAATTCTGTTTCATTCTTGTATGGGAACAACTTGTTTTGGGTGTGATCAAGCTTGTGAAGTGAAGGAGGGTGCTTTCCCTCCCTTCATACCTCATCTGTTGCAGAAGTATGAATGACATTCTGGTAACACTGAGGTACAGCAGTGGGGGGGTTCCATAGCCGCAAGGTGCACCTGCCTTAGCAGGGTTTGAGGCCCTCCCACTGGTGGACTGGGACTGATCTCAGTTATTTCATGCTGACCTTAGTTATATAAAGTTATATATCATTTTATATAACACTGACTGTCCCCTGTGCTGGCGAACCCTCATCATGGCATGGTGGCAGCCATGGGGCAGAAGATGACATCACCTAGCCAGTGAAGGCTAACATGGCCATCTTTGACAACAGATCGGATTTGTCTAGGCTACAAATGGGACCTCACTGGAGAGTGAGTTGAGGCAGTCCTCCTCAGAGCACTGGGTCTGCAGTCAGTGGCTCTCCCCCTCAGTTAGGATGCTGCCCAAGGTTAACAGCCCTCACCTTACTGAGTGAACGTGCATTTTGGGCTACCCTTCTAAAACCTGAAGAATTTGTAAGTCAGTTGTGTTGTAATGGTTACGTCTGACATCTCGAATCTGTGGCCCACCAACTGTTGATGGAACTTTAATTTGTTTTGTAAAATTAAGTATATTATTGGTCTCACTTCATAAGTCTCCGCAACACCTTCACACTACATGAATCAGAAGTCCAATTGAAAAACATATTTTATGATTTTATAATTAAAACACAATCATAACACATACGCACAGTGAAATCAAATGAAGACTGTATAGCCACCTTTGGCTGTGAGATTTCCTGCATTTTAACATCTTCATTTGTTATGTTATATACCACTATGATACATGTTGTGTGTGTAAGATTGCATGTGTTTGTTGAAAGGTATGATTACATCAGGTATGCACATGGGATTTGCCTGACCTAATTTCAACCATCTAGACTTGCTCCAGTCAACAGAGATTTGACTGTAAGTAGGTGCCCATGAGAGGTAGGATGCCTGTTTCTCTGCTTTGACAACTTGTTAGCTGTTTCCTCATGGGAAATGTATATAAGAACTAGCCATTTTGCACTGTGACATAAAAAATATCATGATATTTCACATTGTTAGTGACAAGCAACATACTTTGTTAATGGCAGGTGCAAAATAGCAACTACCCAATTTAACAGGTCAGGCAAGAAGAGATGCAGTCAGTCTGTGGATTTGATTTCCAAACTCTGTTTTCTGACGGAACAATAAAAGTGTAAGTAAAATCCAACTCTGGTCTCAAAATTTGTTTTATTTTAGATTTCTACATTATCTTTCCCTGACCCTTTTTTCTATCTGATACTTTTACCTGCCCAGTATTTTGATTACCAGCCTGCTCCATGTACTCTTAATTTGGACTGTAAACTCTGGCCTAAGGGCTCTTTTTTATGTCTTGTCTCAGTAACACCAAACATCTGATACACTTCTTGGGTTGGAATCTAAGCACTTCTGGAGAACAGGCAATAAATACTCACCAGTATCATCATGGTTTCCAGTCAGGTAAAAATGAATTGCTGTATATCTGAGATACACATTTGAATCTAGGCACTGCATTCAGGAGGTCCAGGCAATACTGGCGATAACAATTAGTGATCTCAAGAAAAGAAAGAAATGTACCTGCATCAAAGGGAATGAGTCTGTTTGGACTAAGCATTACAATTAAAATTCATACTTGTAAGACATACGAGGAAGAGATAAGGGATGAGGATCCCCACTCCACCAGGATGGAAATGAGAATGATGCCCACAGGATTTGCTGAGGGAAGGAACAGCGTGGGGGGTTGTTCTGTCCTCTAGGGCTCACCTAAGAGACCACTGCCACAATCATGGAAGTCTACCCGAGGAGGAAGTAAGTCTTGTTCAGCCCTGGGAAAGCAATGACAGCATGTCTCAGAGATTGTGTGAGCTGAGGCAAAAGTAAGCCATGTATGGAGGTGATGAGCTGCATGAGAAGCCAGTGACATTGTTTATACCACTGGCAGTCTTCTGAAGTCTGCTGAGACAGTTCGTTGTTTCTAGGTTCTTGCTCTTGGGGAAAGAGTGGCTGACCTCAGTTTAGACTCTATCAATCATACAGCTGAAGGACAGCAGAGAAAGCCCCTTTCTATGTGAAGGCTGAAGAGGGAAGCCTAGTTATTCCTGTAACACCTCCAAGCAGAGAAATGCCAGGAACCACCACGGCTAGCAGCTCAGTTGACTTCTGAGTCAGACCACCCTGGAATGCTTGTGGTAGAGCACAAGAAATTCCACCTTTGTGGGACGTTTACCCAGCTGGCTGCGAGAGACTGTGCCAGTTCTTAGTCATCGCAGAGCCAGCCCCTGAAGAGATGGCTCCCTTTGCCTCAGTGCCTTGAGTTCCTCTAGAAGTCATCCAGTGCAGCTGATAGGACTATTCTTGGCCTATTCCAGAGTATTTTGAAACCAAGTATGTTGTAATGCCTAATGTGAGCTGCTGGGTCCTGTGACAGTGATGCCAGGAAGAAATACAGTGACAAAAGAAGCCTTTTGGAAGCCCTCTGCAGAAGCTCCAGAAATTACTTCTAATAACATTTAATCTCAAAAGTCAAGACAGATTCATTATCCTTTGTCCTGTGCTGGCTTCCAGAGTAAGATCAAGAGCTTGCTGCCTGTACAGCTCTGCTGAGTTACCTAGGGGGACAATACAGAGCAAGCCAATTCCTAGAAGGAAACCACCACAAAGGAGAGGTAATTCACCCTTGCCCAACCAAGGTTTGCAACACTTCTGCCCACATCAGAACCAGTCCTGTGTGAGAGCTTTTGAGAGAGCCTTACTGAGACACATGCCAGTGCTGAATACAAAGACTGATCTCCACTGTTACAGGATGTACCACTGACATCCTGGAGCTTGGCTTAATCACTTCTTTCAGAGGAGCAGAAGGGGAGGAAGGAAGAAGTCAATTAAGTTATGCATGAAGCACTTTTTCCTCTCTAGCTCACTCTCACATAGACTTGTTAGACACACACTTTCTGGTGCTCTCTTGCCTTCTCTAGCTTCAGTTCCAGCACTCAAGTATATTTCTGTGCATTTTCACAATGTTATGTTTTTCCATAAAACACTGGGGGTAGGCTGGAGAGGCTACAATCAGACCAGGTAGATAAGGTATCTAGTGGACATCCTGTTTTGGTAACACATTCCTGGGCTTGGATATGCATGCTGTGGGCATCCCAGCATGGTTCTGGAGTAGAGCTTTTAGCACAAGGATGGTTTCACATAATTTCGCTCTTCTTGCCTTATTTAATACCCAGGAAACTGCTTCCCAGGGTAAAGGCACTGTTGTCAGAGCCCTAAGCACAGCAAGAGGATGCTTATTTATGTGTCTGATCAACTTGTAAATGGATGTTACATGAGATGAGATCTTTGCAGAATCAGACTGAGAAGCTTAATAAAGAAGACATCATAAACAGCCAAGACCAATAGGTACAAAAGTCTGAGTGGCCCCTCTGACCCCCAAGTACTCCACTGTCTATCTCTGGCACACAAGATGCAGCGGCTCTTCAGGACAGCCCAGGCTGTTTCTGATATACTCTCCTGGACCAGACTGAAGCATGCCTGTCCCAGGCAGGAAGAGCTCGGTGGAATTTGGGGTAGATCTGTGCTTTACAAGCCAAAGACAATACTGGGTATGCAAGTACATTTTGCTTGCTTTGGGTTTTTGCTGTCTCTCTGTGTTTGCACAGAGCTGCGGTGAGCAGAACCAGCATCTGTTTAGAAATGCTGTGGCTGGGAACAGTGGTTGATGAGGAAAGAAGACAAAGCCAGGCAGATGCCAACGGCATAAATGGTGCTTGGTGCACACATGCATGCAAGCTTGACCATCCAGAAGCAGGGCGACTGGCCAGAGTTGTCTTTGTTTTTTGCATAGTTGACTTTCTGATAGATTTGGGCCACTTGGTAATGCTGGTGTTGCTATTTGTCTAGCAGGTTCAGCTCAGAGCCACTGGATCCGGATGAAATGGTGTGACTGGACTAAGGACTGGTGTTTATTTTCTACACGTGGTGAGCTGTTTAAACTTGGAAAGTCATTGGAGATCTTGTCAGTACAGGGAATACACTCCAAAGAGCAACCCAGCAGACCAGCCATGGCACAAGACACTCAGTTGCCCATAAAGAGACATTCAGACATACAAGACAGCCACATGAGGCTAGCAGATACAACACAAGATTCTCCTTTCTGGAGGGAGACTCGGAGACCACCAAACAGCACCAGCACCTTTGTTTAGGTGACGAGTCCCAGCTGATGTGTCTACTTTAGGGACCTGATCACTCCCTAGGTGGCAGTGGCTGTCCCAACAGGATTTCGATCAGCCACAGTGAAAACTTGAGCACATTAGAGCACATGTAGGCACCTGCTCGTGGACACCTAAATGTGTCTTGGCTTTGAACTGAATCCCAGGTGGGCCATCTGCACAGGCCAGCAGAGGAGGGAAGAGCAGCCGAAGGGATGTGCAGAGGAGGAGAGGAAGCACAACTCCAGATTTTACTAGCACAGCTCATGCAATGAGGGATTCCCCAGGGATGGGATAGGCAGTGCACAGCACAGTCATCCAAGGAAATGAGAAGATACCTCATAGCTGGTTTAATTCAAGTCACGTATGGGAGCACAGGGACAGTGGAGCATAGCCATCATGGAAGGAAATACAGGTTCATTCATTTTCCAGGCATGTGAGGAAACAAACAGACCAAATGAGTTCAGATTCCATCCCGTGGACTTTGGGTGCCCAGGAAACCAGGGTATGACATCATCTGGTGGAAAGGAGGCAGCAACTCATGCAGCCTCTGTAATGCTGTAAGAAACGGTCACTTCTCTACACGGTGGTGAAACTTCTGGTTTTAAGAAAAACCAACCAGACACTGCTTACAATGTGCAATTCTCCAAAGGCTGTGAGAAAGTATACGGCAGTTACAGCACTTTGAAAGCTAACTTTGAAAAATCCCTTTCTCCAGGTAATTTTGTCATTTAACAGTGGTAGATGCGGACCCACACAGTGGGTGTGTGACTTAAAGGAGCAGGTGGGGCCAACAATCAGTCTGAGTTGCTGAAGTGGCCATCACCCCATGCCGTACACCTGTTGGGTTCTGTATTTAAGGCATCAGTGGGTCTCCCCTTCAGCATACCTGTGCCAAACCACAAAAGCTTAGTGTTTTACCAAAAATGGATAATTTTGAAAGCAATTCAAGGATCTACACTAAGAACAGTAGAGTTATAATTAAATCCACCTTTAAAGTAGTGTACCTCTTTTTAGGGCTGAAATAGCATACTGTATTTTAAGCATCGTTGGAGAAAAAGGAGAGAGGTTGAAAACAAGCATTTTCATGTGAGGGTTTGGAAACTCAGCGCACTAAACATTCACCAAGGCTCCCTGTAAGCACTGGAGTTTGTCCTGTCGCTGCTGGTTGAATTCATATCTCTGACCTCCAGCAGCGGGCTGGAGCCCATCTCCGCGCAGCCCCTGCTGTGCCGTGCTGAGGGACTGCGGAAGGAGGACGGGGAAGGGCAGGCCCCGGGGCTGAGCGATCCCCAAGCCCCTGCGGGCAGCGCACCGAGGCGCGGCGAGGAGCGAGCCCGGCAGCCCCGAGCGGCCGCCCCGCGCTCTTGCTCACGCCCAGCAGACGCGGAGCACCTGCGGCTTCCTCGCCACACGGGCAGTCAGCACCTCCGCTGCCGGCGGGTCGCGCTGGAGGCTCCGCGGAGCGGCGCGCAACCTGCGCGGGGTCCCCGCCGGCCCTCCCTGCCGCAGCCACCCTTTGTACCGGCCCCTCGGGCATGGCGTGGAGGGCGGGCTCGCTGTGCCTGTGCGCGGCGGCGGTGCTGTGCGTGGCGGCGGAGCTGCGGCTGACCCTGCTGCACACCAACGATGTCCACGGGCGCGTGGAAGCACAGGGTGCGGGAGCGCGGGGCTGCGCGGGCTCGGAGAGGGCGGCCGGCTGCTTCGGCGGCGTGGCGCGGCGAGCGGCGCGGGTGGCGGCGGAGCGGGCCGCGCACCGCAACGTGCTGCTGCTGGACGCCGGAGACCAGTACCAGGGCACAGTGTGGTTCTCCCGCTTCAAGGGCTGGGAGGCGGTCCACTTCATGAACCTCCTGCGCTACGACGCCATGGTAAAGAGGGCCGGGGGTAGTGGTGGGGGGCTTCCCCCCGCTTTGGTGCTGGGTCCATGTTTCCTTTCCTGCCCTTGCATTGACGCCTTCTGGAGTGCGTAGCGTTGCCTGCGAGAAGTCTGTAGGTCTCGCTAAAATCGTGGTCAGCATCGGCCGAGAGTAAGGAAGGAGAAAAGAAGCGATGTGCCAGGTGACTGGCACCGTACCGAATGGAGTCATGAGCTGGCAGTCCCGCGGGCAGCCAGAAACCGGGAGCTGGTGCCAGGGCTACAGAGAGTCAGGCATGCCGCGGAAGAGCACCCCTTGGGAGAGGCATTGGCTTGGAGCGATCTGGGGAGAGGGGTCTGCAGAAGTGTGGAATGCCTGCGATGGAGAGAGTAACCGTGCAGAGGCTCGCAACCTGCCCTGCGGGAAGGGCCAGATCGTGCATGTTGGCAATGCTGTTGCAAAGGGTGAGAGTTGTTAGTTTTCATTAGTCCCACCCTGGTCGTGTGCAGTCCCACGAGACCTGTGTCGTGATAGGGTGTGAGGGGCTGGATGCGAGTAGTCCAGGGGCTGAAACAGCGCACCTTTGAGGAAGCTGTTTGAGGCTGCACCAGTCCTGCATTTTTACTCTGCCTCTTTTGGTCGTCCGAGTGCTGAGAGAAAGGTAGAAGAATTTGAGGCTGAGATTGGGGGATGTCACTCCGTGTCCTTAAATCTTTTGTCTGCTAATACATAAAGCCTGATAACACATAAATAATTATTGTGGGTTATTTTGCTTGCATACAACCTCAGAAAGGAGGAGAGAGATTGAAGTTATGTTTGAGGATGACTGCGTATTTATTTCATTCCAGCTGACAGCTTGAGGAAAAAAATCTTCTGTGCATATCACGTCCTCTTGTCTTCATCTTTTTTGCTTTCTCTGGAAAATACTGCTCTTTTCCAGGTTCACCCGTTTCTTCCCTCTGCCTCAGAAGAGTTGCGGAAGGGAAGGGACGCCCCAGTACACTCTCCTGGGCTAAACACACTTCATACCAGACAGACAGGTCTGCGAAGGACACTGCTCCGTGTTCCCGTGGCTTAAAAACGGTTTGCTAATCATAAAGCTAACAGAGTGTTTCTCCCAGTGGTGACGGGGAGGGGTTGTGCATTCAGGACTCATTCTCACTGGGAGCTGGGGAGCACTTTGGGGTTCTGCAGTGCAGAAATAGTTCAAGGTGGTTTTTCCTACCTTTCTTCCCAAAGCTTGCTGCTGACTGTCATTCCTCAGCTGCATGTTTGCTGGTTTAACTGGTTCATGGGCAGGCTGGGAGCTTGTATAGTTCCTGGTCATATCACAAGAAGAAATTCTAATGGGCAAAATCAGCAATATTGAGCTTGTGCCCGGTTTTAGAAGTACATGACATAGGAAGTCTCTACTGACTGTTTAGGAGGTCCCATGATCTTTTTCATCAGAATAAGATTAAAAAATAATTCCACACCATACCGGATAGCCAGAGGCTTGTGCTGAATGCTCATGCCTTAGGTGAAGTAGTCAACCACTTGTTCTCTGTGGAGGTTCTGCATATTGTAACTTGAATGTTGTCACTGGATAGAAAGGGACAGGACAGACTGAAAAGCTGCAGGTACTCAGGACATTTGTCTGCTACCAAAGGGCCTGAGGAAAGATGCCAGGTGTTGGGCAGTGTTGCAACCGTTACAACTCTTCTGTCCATGGACTGTGAGCACCATGCAGTGGGGATGCTGGCTGGGTGGGCACAGGGAGCCAGGTAAGAACCACACCGCAGAAGAGTGAGCTAATTTTTCTTTAAGCAAAATTTGGGAAGTCATATCCCTAACAAAAGGGGTGGGGATTACTGAAATGGTTAGAAGCGAGATACAGGAGTAGGATTACTAACAGGATGGAGGAGGGAACATGAGTCATGGAAGTAGTTACAGGATGGGGGCAGGAGCTGTAGCAGCATTTAGGGCAGCCTGGCAACATTAGAGGTTTATTCCACAAATGGGACAAATTTCCTTTTAGGTTAGCTATTTTCTCATTTCTGCCCTTTCTCACATCAAGATTGTTTTGTCTTGTTTAGAGAGGTATTGCCTTCTAATTTTCTTGGCACTAGCCTTGCATTTTGGTGTAATTAACATCAAAATCAAAATTAAGTACTGCAAAGGCAATAGTTGGAGGGATGATGGAAGTCTTCTGGTTTTACTTTCAAGTTGCATCCTTCTGTTAATTTGTATCTTGATTTTGAAATATTTTTTAACCTGGTTTCTTGTGAAAAGGAGGATTATAGGATCATCTGCTGTGTGCCTAAACATGTCTGTTTATTCCTCCTTGTGACTTAAGCTGGCCAATGGATTCAGATTTGGTGAAGGGATATTGCACAGGTACAGTGTCCTAGAAGCTCTGGGCATAAGGGTGGTTATAGTACAGGAACCCAGAATGGTACACATCTTCCTCCCCACAGGACAAGTTGCATCAAATATAAGACTGTACTATTAGCCAGCAGTGAATTCTCATGAACAAGAGACTTTGTAACCACCCACACCATGGGAAAAGTTTTGATCAAAGCTTATACCCTAATGGACATGAAATAATCCAAACGCAAGATACAAAGCCAAGAGAAACAAGGTTTCATAAGTGGTTGGTTGGTTTTGTTGTTTGCGGGTTGTTGGTTTTTCTTTTTTTCCACAAGCTAATGGCAGTTACATGCAATTCAACTTATTTCATTTGCAGCCTCTTTGGGGGGAGGGTGTAATTGCATGTTTAGGATAAACAGAAGGCACATGCATCAGCCAAAAGGAAATAGCTCGTTACGAGAAGAGAAGGCTGCGTGGAGACCTCATAGCAGCCTTCCAGTATCTGAAGGGGGCCTATAGGGATGCTGGGGAGGGACACTTCATTAGGGACTGTAGTGATAGGACAAGGGGTAACGGGTTCAAACTTAAACAGGGGAAGTTTAGATTGGATCTGAGGAAGAAATTCTTTACTGTAAGGGTGGTGAGGCACTGGAATGGGTTGCCCAGGGAAGTTGTGCATGCTCCATCGCTGGCAGTGCTCAAGGCCAGGTTGGACATAGCCTTGGGTGGCATGGTTTAGTGGGAGGTGTCCCTGCCCATGGCAGGGGGGTTGGAACTCGATGATCTTAGGGTGCTTTCCAACCCTAACTATTCTATGATTCTATGATTCTGAGATGCTCTACCAGTCCATGGGCGTCTTTTAAGAACATCAGTCAGCATTGAACTGATGAAGGAATCAAAATGAGTTTCCTTAAAGTGTTAGTCTTTTTGACATTATTTTTTACAGCAAGTTAGATTGCAGTTAGAATACGGTTAGAAAGCTGATATAGTTGGAGAGCACTGTGGCTTCCCAGGCCAGGATTTTCCTAAGGAGAGTTCTTGGTTCTTTTGGAAAAGTGCTGCAGCATCATGCAAACAATCTGATTCCTTCCCTGGGGTATGAGTAGGTTTCTCACTAGCATCAGCAGGAGCAGCTGGTTGCCAATGATGCCAAAGTTACTGCTGATATCCTGACTTTTCCCCAGGGCTATTGACTGTGGGGATCAGAAGAGTCAGGAGTCTTTGTCTCTCCCAAAAGCTAGAGACTGCCAATCAGCTGACTGAAATATTGAGCTTCCATGCCTCTAGTGGTCCTGCCTGGGTTGGAACATGACCAGGGTTAATATAATCTATCTGGGGAATAAAAGGTGGAACAAGCACATAGAGGTTGTTTATATGAGTAGTACAGAGAGGTGTATAAGTCTTTTCAGATGATGGATGTGACTTTCCCTGTTTAATCTTGAGAATGAAATTATAAGCATGCTTTTGTCTAGAAGAGTTGGTCTGATGGCTTTAGCACTCCTTTCATGCTTTGCTCTGACCTGAAAACTTGTCCCAGGTTACACTATGACTATGTTTCTATAGCTGTTTCTTCTCTTTCACTAACCCCTAAATATGCTACAAGGTTCTTGTGTATATCATGCTTCAGCAAAGTTGCCATCTATGGATGTTTTGCTGGTTACTTGCAGGCACAGGCGCGTGGCATGTTAGGCTGAGCATGTAAAAGGGATGGGTAGAAGAAAGTTCCACGGTGCTTTAAAGCAAGTCCATTTTTGTTAAGTTAGGCAACCAACCTAGAATAATTAAACATTCTCATCTTGTTGGTATTACGTTACTAATTGATAAACTGGACTGTTTGTTTTGTGTGATAGTTCTAGTTTAGATACCATAGTTTCTATGATAGTGTTATCATAAA
This sequence comes from Amazona ochrocephala, assembly GCA_039720435.1. Taxonomy (NCBI): domain Eukaryota; kingdom Metazoa; phylum Chordata; class Aves; order Psittaciformes; family Psittacidae; genus Amazona; species Amazona ochrocephala. Next base: position 52,685,284 of record CM077878.1, read on the forward strand.
ATCATAGAGTCATGGAATGGTTTGGGTTGGAAGGGAACTTAAAGATCATGTAGTTCCAACCCCCCTGCCACGGACAGGGACACCTTCCACCAGACCAGGTTGCTCAAAGCCCTGTTCAGCCTGGCCTTGAACACTGCCAGGGATGCGACACCCACAGCTTCCCCGGGCAACCTGTGCCAGTGCTTCACCACCCTCACAGTAAACACACCTGCATGTGTGCACACACCTGTGCTATGGATTGTCTGTGGAGATTCTCCCTAGTTGATAAACATTTGAACTTCCAGTAGGAAATTACATTGATGATGTCTAGAAAATGGTGTTTTCTTCTAACAAGTTAAAGTGCACAAGAACGTCTACTAAATGTGAATTAAATGTGTTTAAAACTCTGTATTCCAGGCACAAGCTCTTAAAATGCATGTTTTATTTAAAGATAACAAGTACTGTCATTGGCATTTAGCATTTTCTTCGGTATTTTTTTAAGCAACGTATTTTCTGTACAAAATATGTGCAAAATACATATTTTCCTTTGTGGTTCTTGTTAATCCTCTTTCTCACAGTTATAGGATGAAGAACCAGTGGGTTTTGGTTTGGCATGTTATTGCAGAGCTTACTTACGTAGATTTTGACTGCCACATCTGTATCAATAGAAGAGTCTGAAAAGCAAAGACCTAAACCTAAAAAAGACAAAAATAACATTTCTGTGTTCATGAGAAACAGGGATGTGCTGTTTTAGACAAGATAGGGTTTTGTTCCCTAGAACGTAGACTTTGTTTTCTCATACATACCTTTATATATAATTTATGAGAGCATTTAGACTGAATATTGGAGATAGGATCTTATATTTTCTTCTTGCTTTTCACAGGCTTTGGGGAACCATGAGTTCGATGAAGGCGTGAGCGGATTATTGGATCCTTTCCTTAAAAATGCCAGTTTTACAGTTTTGAGTGCCAACATCAAGGGGAAAACCCCATTAGGGAATGAAATGATGAAATATGTTAATCCTTTTAAAATAGTACATTTTGACTCAGAGCCAGTAGGAATTGTTGGCTACACTACAAAGGAAACTTCTTTTCTTTCACAGCCAGGTATGTTTTCTTCAGTATATAAGTTTATGTCTTTTGTTACTATTTTATTACTTGCCCACTTTTATGAATTCAAAGATTAATATTTTCAGCTGAAAAGTGAGAAGTTTTATCAGTGCTTACTTGTATTATTCAACTTCATAAATGCTTGATTTTTAAAGTGGAGAAGGCTTGTTAACAGTAAAAGCCATTTTCATACAGACCTGAATTATACCGTGTCACTGAATTATCCAAGAATATAAGAAGGTCGGTGAGATTGCTGAAGAGCTGGGGGGTGCTTTTATTGTTGTTGGGTTTTACAATTTATATTCTTTTATATCGTTATTTATGCATCTAAACAAATGTTAAAGCTTATCTTTACAGTGAAATGTGCTCAAACCAAGGCTTTTCTCTGTGTGTCAAAATTGTGATCTTGGATGCCTCCAAGCTCATGCTCTAGTAAAAGCAAGGAGAGCTGCCTGTGTATTTGTGAAGCAGAAGTTGCCCAAGATGTTTTTAGTCTCTCAAATATTTCCAGAAATTAGACTACAGAAGGAACACCCATTCAGCTTTTACCACAATTGCTTCATTCATGAGTAAAATTAGAATTGATGAGGAAAAGTCTTCTCAATTTCTGACTGTTTTTTCCAACATTGAAGGGGTTTTGGTTTGTTGAGGTTGGTTTTTTTTAAGCAAAAGAAAATGGTTGACTGGAATGAGAAACACATTTAAATCAGCTGTAGGAGATCTGAGTCATCGCCTGCTCAAAGCTCAGCCCCTCGCACCCCCTCCGCCCCAATAAAATCAGACTCTTCCTTGGTTTTTGCAGGAGGGATGCCCCAAACACCAGTTTAAAGCAGTTTCCACAGTGAAAAAGGACTTCATATTACTTCTCTTTCCATCACTTAATAATAAAGAAGTAATGCATAGCTTTTTTAAGAAAAGGAATATTTCATATCTTGAGGAAATACTAGAATATAAAATTGTTACTTCTGTGCTATTTAATTCCTATTCTGTATGTTTAAAGTATCAGGAAGCGGATGTCTGAGGTCAGAATAGACTTCTATATCTCATTTCTATTTTACAGTGATGTGTTTTTGGAGTCCTTTCTTTTCTTCCCCCAACAAAAAAGGAAATTGATCTGTATTTTCTGTAGGCAATAGAATTTCGCCTGTGCTTGAAGTGAAGTTCTTGAGGGGTGAAATGCTTGAGGGTAGGTGTCATCTGACATCACTCTAAGTTTGAACACAGTCAGTGTTCTTCTTCACTAGGAATTAATAAACTAGATCCCAGCTCTTCTCCCAGACAACTCCATTGCTGTGGTGAGGTCATCAAATTAGCTCTCTTGCAGGTAAATGTACTAGAGAGGAATCCAGATAGTGTTGGAATGATCCTCTGAAGCATTTAACTACAGTAACCTTTAGGCATCATACTGAATGCCTCAGGACGCTGAGATGCTATAACAGAGACCACAACTAGAAAAAAACAGTGTTAAAAGGGAAGGCTGGTTAGTTCCCTAACTGTTAGTTCCCTGAAGCAGCCCTAAGCTAAGTATATCCCACAGTGTAATTGAGCAACAAGCAGAGCAAATTCTAACAGCAACATTTATAGTGATCCGAGTTTTTACAATTTTCTGCTTTGCTTTCTCAGTGTGTGGAGGAACATTTGGAACCTTTGAAAATGTGAACTCAGGATGTGTTACTATAGCTCAGTGATGTATATCATCTGTGACCTAGCAATCCTTCAGACTGATAAAATCATGGCAGAGGTGGGTCGGTGGCTAAATAATTATCAACCTAATTCCTTAATTCAATGAATAAGACACGTTGCACTTTTGAAATTCAGCACCATGCTTATCTACGCACTTCTTCCAGATGATTCTGTTTTCTCTGACTCCGCAGCAGTTGCTTTGGCATGCTGTATGTTCTTAGGGCATTCCCAAGGCAAATAGGAAGTATGAAAATGCTGAAACATGAATTCCTACATGACCATTTTCCATGGAAATCTTTTGTGGGTGTGATTTCTTCTGTTGTCAAATCCCAATAACTTTGACGCAATCATGAAATTACAGTTTGTACTTTCATAGTTTGCTTAAAACAGCTATCAGCATACTTGAACACAGTATGAAGTCCCTAAATCTCAGCGGTTCCATTGTGAAGGAACAGCTAATCTTTGCTGCAGGTACTGTTACTGTTGTTGTTCGGAAACCGCAGGGATGGGGAACTCTTAGCACAATTTATAGGTTACAGCCAATTGGCAGTTTTTCTGAAGTTCTTCCTTCAACTATCTCAGCCAGTTTTATCCACATCCTCCAAGTGTTGTTTATAACTTGGCACATAGACAGAGTTCGTTTGTTTTGCACTAGTAATCCTAAGAGCATCTTTCTAGTATTTGATGGTACCAGCTCACTTGCTTTAGTTCTGCAATGGTGTTGTAAACATCGCACAAAATGGTAATGTCTTGATCTGTCCTGACAGATGCTACATACATGTTTGGTGCTGTGATATATCTCATTTTGTCCACTTTATTTTCATGTAAGGTAGAGGCCCGTAGCTGCTTACTCTGTAACCCTACAGGCAGAAAAATATTTACTAAAACTATCAACTTGGCAGAGTTTTCTAAAATGGAATTTTAAATTCCATTTATTCCACTTTATTCTGGCTAGCTTGCATAGTATTTTTAACATGCAGCCAGTTCTTTTTCCTTGTTCATTTATAGTAGTCTGAATGTTTTATCTGAAACTCTGCACCATCTAAAAAGAGAAGAGGATGTCACATCAGTTTAATACCTTGAAACGGAAGTGAAATACTGGCATGAGCAATAGCTAACTCTTAAATAAACACTTATTTCAATTCAGATTGTTTTGAAATACATGCAGGTGGGTGCTAAGCAGCATATTGCTTTTTGCCTGGTTTCATAGAGAAGTGAGCACTGTGTAATTGCTCTTACAGTCCCCTGCTGTATGGCTTTTGAACCTGCTGGCCCATTTCAGCTCTATTAGATGAAGTGCTTGGATGACTAAGATACAAAGCTGTGTGATGGCTGGGTTGAGGGGAGGAGGTACAAGAAGCCTCTGCAGGAACCCCTTTCTGAGGTCAAGGTGGGCAGTGGGCAGTTGCTGGATGGGTGGGTTTGGAGGTGTGACTGCCTGTGTGGTTGGTGGTGCTGGTGGCTGCCTGTACCCTGCTATAACAGTCCTGGGAGAGAGATGGATTTACTGGCACAGGACAAGCCTTGTTTTAACCCTGTCCTGGGTTCAGCAGTAGCAGTCATTTTTCTCCTTCTTAGTAGCTGGTGCAGTGCTGTGTTTTTGACTTTCGGCCTGGGAACAGCGCTGATAACACCGATGTTTTTAGTTGCTGCTCAGTAATGTTTACTCTGACCAAGGACTGAGTCTCATGCTCTGCCAGGGAGGAGGGGAGGCTGGGAGGAAGCAGAGACAGGACACCTGACCCAAACTGACCAAAGAGGTATTCCATACCACAGCACATCATGCCCACTATATAAACTGGGGGCAGTTACCCAGAAAGGCTAGATCACTGCTCAGGTCGGGCTGGGTATCGATTGGTGGGTGGTGAGTGATTGTATTCTCTTCCCTTGTTATTTCCCTTATCATTATTATTATTGGTGGTAGCAGCAGTGATTTGTGTTATACCTTAGTTACTGGACTGTTCTTATCTCAGCCCGTGGGAGTAACATTCTTTTGATTCTCCTCCTCATCCCTCTGGGAGTGGGGGGAGGAAGAGGAGGGGGAGCGAGCTAACGACTGCATGGTTCTGGATTGCTGTCTGGGCTTAAACCATGGCAGACCCTCATTGTGAAAGTAGGTTTGCTTGGTTCAATATGGGTTGAAGTTTAATAACAGTATGTCTTCAGTGTACTGTAGGCTGCAGGGACATAGAGGGGTAACAGAGCTGGTGCTGGTATGGAGAGCTCGGTTATCATGGACCACCTGGCATGGGAGAAGTTAGCCTGCAGGCAACTGGATGCTGGCACAGCTGGTCAGCAGGCTCACTTTTGCTCTTCATGTAGAGAGCCCCGTTCTCTTTACAGAGCTGGTCCCCACATTGTGGTATGCAATGCCATTGTAGCTGGTCTGTGGACGGTAAAATGAGTATGTGAAAGACCTAGCTCAAAGAGCATTTCTCAGGCTTCTCCTTTTGCCAGTAGCTCTGTATCTGGCCCAGTTTCTGTCAGGCAGAAGGATGTACAAAGAGGGGCTGAAGTCGGTGTCTTTCTTTAGGGAGAATAAGGCTAAAGTTGAACTAAGTGCAGTTTTCCACTGTCTTATGAGGGGGTTTATAGAGAAGACGGGGACAGACTCATCCCAGAGGGACGCAGAGAAAGGACAAGAAACAATGGTCTCATGAAGTAGAACAGGAAATTATGGTGGGATGTAAGGAAAAGATTTGTCACGGTAAGAGCAGTTAAGCCATGAAACAGGTTGGCCAGAGAGGCTGTGGAATTTCAGCTTGCTGGGACCAGACCCATTTGGGCATCCTCATTTGGCTTTGAGTTCCTGCTTTGAGTGGGTTTTGGACTAGATGGCCCCCAGAGGTCCCTTCCAACCTCAATTAACTTATGACTCTTTGATTCTTAAGAAGAGGTCTGCAGGAAGAAAATGTGGGGATTTGCTGCACGATTCAGCCTGCAATGTGCAGTACAGAGATTCCCTCTGGCAGTAAAAGAACTATTCAGTGGGTGTGGTGGTGAACCAATTTATGTAACCCTCTTTTATCTCTTCCATTGTAGCTGCTTCCTCTTCATTTCCTGAGACATCTTGCACTGGATTGTGAATTCGTTTCACTCCTCCCTTTGTTATGAAATAATGTAAATCTTTTGACTTAAAAAGTATATTTCAAAATGGTTTGGTCAAAAACTCCGCAGGAAGGAGAGGAATTAGGTAGAGGGTGAATTCGTAGAAATGTTTCTCGGTTGTCTTCACTGGTAAGTTTAGGATTACAGTTTGTTGACTCTGTTCTTAAACTCCATTCTTAAAACTTTGTCAAAGAATTTAGTCTCCTACATAGTCAGTCCTTTTGCTCAACCCAAAACACTGTGCCTAGGATAAAAGTGCATGTTTATCTAGTACTCATGTAACTGTTTGTCGTATTAGAATTATTTCAATGGGCATAGAAACCTTGCAGAAAGATTGAATTTCCTAACATTGTGGTCCGGAAAAGGTTTCTTCTTTCCAGACATTCTGTTCTTTATGTTCTTGTTTCGGGATGTTAGCTCAGTTGTGTGCTGTGCTGTATTGATATTGCAGAGAGTGGTTCGCTTTAGGTGAGATAATCTGCGTAAAAAGGCAGTTCAGAGTTTGCACTTTGAAGAAGCTGCTCTTTGAAGCCTCAGGGGGGAGAGGGAGGGAAAGAGCAAGATGGGTGTGGAATAAAAAGAGAGATTTAACTCAGGAGAAGATAGAAGACCTCAAAGAAATACAATTTGGAAAGGAAGAAAGCTTTATAGTACAAGTGTTTATACTCAAACACTTACTGACATATTTAGTTTCCTTTCTCTAGTTAAATAACAAAATCCGTTCAATTTTTGATCTCACAATTGGTGTCACTGGTATTTTTTAATGGAGTTACAACTTGTTTGGTATAGGTAAGTACATACAGCTTAGCAAAGGAATGTTGTTTTAGTCTAAGCACAAAGGTGCTCCTGAGAGACTGGAGAACATCAGATCAGGAGCTGGGACCAACTGACAGCATTTGAAAGCCACTGATATTCAAGGTGCCATTAATTGTACAAAATAGCACCAGATATAAACTAGGTTTTGGTTTGTTTAAACTAGTAATTAAAGTACTTTGCAATAATATAATTACATTTGTTCTTTTTTCTTAAGGGGATGACGTTATCTTTGAAGATGAAATTGAAGCATTGCAAGTACAAGTGAATGAACTTACTGCTCTGGGAGTGAACAAAATAATTGCACTAGGACATTCTGGTTTTACTGTGGACAAAAGTATTGCCCAAAAAGTCAAAGGAGTGGATGTTGTAATTGGAGGACATACAAACACATTTCTCTATACAGGTATTTAACTTCTTACTAAAATGTTGCTTCTAAAGCAAAGCTAAAACTGTTTCTCTTTAAACTCTGAGAACTTTCACAAATGCAGTTTATCGCTGGCTGTACTGGGACAGATCCATAGCTCGTACCTATCCATAACTTCCATGGAAGAAACTGATTTAAAACAGCCTGTAGGTAAGCTGTACCCTAACTCACTGAAAGGTTCCTTAATGCTGTGGATGTTCAAGGTGACCTGTGCAAAGCAGGACAGACAGAGGTAGTAATACTAAGAAATTACTGCCAAACATACTGTACCTGTTTCAAGTTCATACGTACAAAGGAGTAAATAAGATGTTTACGGGTTCAAACTTAAACAGGGGAAGTTTAGATTGGATATGAGGAAGAAATTCTTTACTGTGAGGGTGGTGAAGCCCTGGAATGAGTTGCCCGGGGAAGTTGTGAATGCTTCATCCCTGGCAGTGTTCAAGGACGGGTTGGACATAGCCTTGGATGGCATGGTTTAGTGGGAGGTTCCCCTGGCCATGGCAGGGGGGTTGGAACTAGACGATCTTAAGATCCTTTCCAACCCTAACTATTCTATGATTCTATGTTTACATTTAAACTTGTGTGTGTTAACAAAAAAAAAATGAATCATGTAAGACTTCAAAAGTGACACAGATGTTGATTTTCTGTAGAATCTGATTCATAGGTCTCCATTAGCCCTGACATTTAAAAACTGTTCCCAAGTTTTCTCTGTCTTTTTCAGTCCTACTTTTATTCTCAGATTTTATTATTCATTGTGTCAGAGGTAGACATCATTCCAGAGGTGAACACTGTTGATCTGATTTCTTCCACAGCAATGATGCTTTAGGGCAAAACCTGCCTCCAGCAGCTTCTCCAGTGCTGCTGCCTTCCCTGACCCCATGTGTAAGGACGCAATTAAAAGAAAGGCTGGGCTTTATAAACCATCAAAGATAGCTCATTAAATTTAGCTCATTAAATTAACTGGTTGAGAATATAACAAGAACTTTCTGTAATTTTCCGTGCAATTTCCTTTGTGCTCTAATCACAGGGATAGCACTGGGTACCCTAGGAATTTAAACACTTAAAGGTTTTGCACTGTCACTTCATCCTCTCCCTACTCATCTCTTCTCACATTCTCATGCCTTTTTGTCTCATTTGGGCTCTCACATTTTATCGTCCCACCTGTTAAAGAGAAACAGTTTCATGCTACAGAGACATATTAAACATCTTAGAATATCTAGTTTGGCCTCAAGGAGTAACTGATTACTAAGCTGGAGCCACAGGGTATTTACACACCTACCTATAAGTCAGAGGCTGCAAACACTTAGCATAGAGGTGCAGCAGAGAAGTGTACAAACTGGAACAGACAACAGGACCATCCGTCCCAATGTCTTGTCTCCAAGAGTGACTGAGAGCAAATGGTGAGGGAAGAGTGGACAAGCCTGTAGAGATGCTGCACTCAAGTCTGCCTCCATCAAAGGGGGCGAAATGTCTTAAGTCAAAATGGCTTATTGGACATGGTCCAAAGAGGTGCCACTGTTTACAATTGGGAATTGAGATCTGAAGTGCTCTGGGAGTTGAGGTACTGAGTTCATATCCTGTCTATATCTGTAGAAGTTCACATGCGCATGTTTTGTCATCCCAGAGGGTACCCCACTGTCCAAGTAGACTAGTCAAGTTGTTCAACCTCTCCTCATTTGAAACTGCACTTGCTAATCCATCCAGGAACACCATGAGTGCATTTGTGAACCTTTCCCTTCTATGTCAAAGCTATCAGCCAACAAGGACACAGCCACGTCTGTGGAGGTGATTTGACTGCACAGGAAACATCTAGATTTTGTGTTTATATGTGTACATTAAGCCTGTAAGCTCTCATTTAAATCAAGAGATGTTAGATCAATAAGCGGCAGGAGAATCTGGGAGAATGTTTTGGCTCAGTCTAAGTGGAGATAAACCTGCTGGTCAGCTGAATCTCTGGCTGTCATGGGAGTTGAGAGACAAGCTGCCCATGGCAGACATCTCCATAGAGATGTCTTAATATAACGGCCTAATCTTGGACTAGTCCAACCTGTCTGAGACATTTGGAAATCTTTGGTTTAGCCACAGATTATGTGGCAAATGTTGCCTTGAATTTTTCAGGTGTGCTTTGGGTGTGTAGAACTGATTCAAACAGTGATGGTCATTTTAGGTTAAAGCATATTAATTTCTACTTTTCATCAGAAAGGATGTTCTGAGAATGCAGTGTGTTGGCTAAAACAAGGGAAGAAAACAGGAATATGTTACAGGTTCTTCAGTTACCCAGTATGAATTTGTGCATTTGTAATGAAACAGCATCTCGCACTTTGACAGAGATGTGTGCATGGGTTTTGGTGCTGTTTTCTCTGGGGATAAGATGCGCTGAAATGTCTTTTCATTTCAGAAGGAGCACATCTGTTCTTACAATGGAATAATGTCGTAGTGATAATTAATCCTTCAAGAAAGTATCAGTATCAGAAAGCATTTCTTTAGGAAGCAAGAAATGAATAAGCATGTAACCGTGCACAGCTGATGTGAACTAAAATGATGACCAGAAAGCATAAATTTCTCTTGCTGATGCTCTGTTCATTTGAAGGCTACACAAAGGCAAGAGATCAAAACTGATTCTTTTTTTCAGTTCCAGAAAAAGCCAAAGCCACTTTGTGTGGATAAATCCTGCAGGGTTTTCATTAGCTACAGGGTTTCTGAAATTCTTCCCAAAATAAATATCAAATAGTGAGGAGGCACCACCAGGAAACCAGCTGTGTTGGCCCAGCTAAAAGTAGAAAAACTAGTTCTCTGGTAAACTTGGTTCAGCTTGTATTTTGTTACAGCTTTTCTCCCTGGAGGAGGGACTAGAGATAAATATGAATTGTAGGTCTAGGAGTAATGTTTGTCCTGCTTGCTTATCCCAGGTTTCCATGTTATATAAACAACTGTAAATGGAAGGAAACCACTTGTTCAGTGAGCAGTGGAAGTGAAGAGCCTGCTTTCCTCTGAATCCACACCCGCTCCCCCATGCCCCTGCTGTGCTGGCACCCAGGCTCTCACTGACACAGGGATGGGAAGTGCTGCTGGCTTTGGGACAGGAGGAACAGCAGGCTTTGAGGAGGCTCTACAGCGAGGCCATGCAGCACACAGTGGCTCTCAGAGCTGCCTGGCCTTGGCTTTTGCTGACTGTGGGGTAGAAATACTGAGGAAATAACAGGGGGGAATGACACTACTCAGATAATAATGTCAAGGGGACAGGGAGAACACTGGTACCCTGGAGATAAGAGCTGTGCTGTGTAGTTTTCTTTGCTGCTTTCCTCCTCTGCGTGGTTTCTAAATCCTGCGGTAGGCTATGCCAACTGAGCCGAGATCTCTTTTCTCTGTAAATGCCTTTAATCTATCTGTTTCCAAATCCTACACCTAATCACCCTTCAAACTTTGCAGGTTGATAAGAGTTTTAAATGTATGACCACATAACTCTAATGCTAATGAAAAAAAAAAAACAAACAAACACAACAAAAACCAACCAAAAAACCCTGTGTATGTTTTATTACCATTCTCATTTTCTATCTGATGCCAAATAATATAGTGTGAAGGCTGAACAATACATTCATTTTTCAGCCAGAGGCTGGTACACGTGCATTGCTGAGGGATTTAGCGTGCAGTAACTGGAATGAAAAGTTCCTTTGTTGCTGTTGTGACATGATGTCATGGAGAAGTGTGCTGTCACAACTTAAAAAACACTGTGGCAGTTCTTAGAGCTCATGTCCTGAAAACAACATTGTCTCTTATGCAATAACATAACTGGATGTTATGTTGCTGAATGTGTATTTGTTGTCCAATACATTTATTGCTGTTTCTGCTTAATGTCCTATTTGGGGGTTTTAAGGCCGAGAAACATTTGAAGTGTCATTCTGATAATTCCTGGAAGGTCACATGAGCTGAAAACCCGCTTTACATGCTCCTTTTGTGCAGGCACCCCACCCTCCACTGAACAGCCAGCTGGCCCGTACCCATTCATGGTTGACTCAGATGATGGGAGGAAGGTGCCAGTGGTGCAAGCTTACGCTTATGGAAAGTATCTTGGTTACTTAAATGTCACATTTGACAAGAAAGGAAATGTAGTTGAAGCAGTTGGAAACCCCATTCTGCTGGACAGCAGTGTTCCTGAAGGTATGTGGAACAGACATTTGAATTTGCCTGCAGCACTCTACTGCAATTCAAGTGTTATTATGTTAAATACACAGTACAGTGTGGAGGAAGAATCTGGCTTTCATCTGGAGCTTGCAGTTCTCTTCTGCATAGGGTTCAGGCTGTGTTACAGTTGTGCACATTTGCCTCTGTTTCTTTTTCTGAACAGTGGCCTTTGAATATGCACAAATTCAGCATATGTTTTTGTCTGTTTAAAATGACTGAAAGTCCTTCTGTAAGAGCTTAGATGATACACTACCTTACCATTTGGTAGAGCCCGTTTTAGCTAGCCCTGTAATTATGATTTAAAAGATTATGAGGACTAATTTACTCTGTTTTGCCAGAGGCTGGGTTCTTCGGTACAGAGTTTAGGGCAATACAGGAAATTGGAAATGTTCCAGAATAAAACCTCTGGCAATGTGCAAATAAAATACGTGAACCCACAACTTCTTTTTTTCAACCCTGGTTGTGTTCACTGTTTCAGCTCCGAAACACGTAAAGAACTGGGAGGAGGAAAGTCTGTTGCTTTCTGTTCATAGCCATCCAAGCTCTGTTACCTTCTTTTTGTTGGCTCTGTAATCACTTAGGGCTGGTTCTCGAGTCTTCGTTTGTTGTCCAGCATTTGCTGTGTGACGCTTTTTTCCTAGGCATGAAGCTAAAAAGTCTCTTTTTTTCAGGCTTTCTGTGTTCTACCAGAGTATTTATGAAATAGATAAATTAAAAATTATTTGTTCATAGATATTCTGATTGACGATGTTATTATCAATGATCCGTGAATCGAATGAGGTGATATAAAGAGACTTTAAATTCTCTCTGTGATGGCAGCAAACCTAAGAATTCAGATACATGGCTGCTCTCATATCACAAATGTTGCTATTGCTGACAGTTATGTGGCAAATTGCTTAAAACTAACAGCTGACACAAAGCAAGGGTGACATTATCTGTATATACAAGTATCTTTGTATCTGGTATTGTTTTCTTAAAGAATTAGATTTGTATCTGGAAGACACATGTGCATAGGGAATTAATTTCTGTGATGAGTTTATTCACTGACATTGGCATTTGAGCTAGTATTCCTTTTAACACTGCATTAAAGGGGAGGAAGCTATAAATAGGAAGGAAAAAAAAAAAGATATGATGTCAAATATAGACCAAGCTCACTGGTATGTTACAAATTCTCTCACTTGTAAAGGTAGGTGATACAAACCCTGTCAATCAGAGCTCAAAACAGGACTGGGTGAAAAATACTTCTGTTAGGAGACAACCTTGCTGTGGCACAGGAATAGCTTGTTCACTTGGTTTTCTCATCCTGCCTGCTCCCTTTCCAGGCTTTGAAGTGAATGTAGATGTCATGTTGCTTGAAGAGCCTTTAGGGAGAATGTGACATTTTATAATCGTGAAGAGCAGGGTCTTTCCTAAGCTTTGTATTCACTGAAATGTCACTAATATATGTGTGATGCTTATTTTGCACTTTTATACTACTTTATAGATAAGCACATTAAAGAAGAAGTGGAAAAATGGAAGGAAAATCTGGGGAATTATTCTACAGAGATTGGAAAAACTAGTGTTTACCTGAATGGTACAAGCCAAGCGTGCCGGTTCCAGGAATGCAACATGGGAAATTTGCTTTGTGATGCTGCGGTAAGACATTGCTGCTCCAGATGGCAATGACATCTAAGTGGTACCCCAGAGCTACTGGATGAAATGCTCCAAACTGTCAGCACACAGGCTCTGCTGCTTTCCAATAGTGTGACATCTAGTGCCTCCCTAGAAAGATCTGGCAGAAGCCAGGCTGTAACGAGTCTTGCTGTATAGAGTAAGGAGCAGTTTATTCTTTGGGTGAACCCTCATATAGACAGCAGCTCACAGCTGGCTCTGAGGCTGGAGTTTTAAGAGACATGGTAGTCTGACCTAATAAATATCTTATAGTGGGACTGAAGGTAATATCAAAGAAGATATAAAACCTTTCTGTCTCTTTTAAGTCTTAGATTGTATTTGCTGTGAATTTCAAGAGCCTAGAATAAGTGAAGATGAAAAATCAGTTTAAACATTTTCCTTTGGTAGCTTTATGAGAACGTTAGAAGTCCAGATAAAAAGTCATGGAACCATGTTTCAATGTGCATCCTGAATGGAGGTGGGATACGGTCACCCATTGATGAACAGAGCACTAACGGTATGTAAAATAAGCTGAATGACAGCTTTATCAAAAAGGAAGCACTGAAGCATATTGAATAGCAGTACATGCAGCTACATCAAACTTAGATTTATTAGTCTTGATGCTTGCTGGATGATAAAGACCTAGGTTCTTTGACTGGCACAGTGCATGTGATTGTTACCTCTACTGGCCCTCATTTTCTTCAATTGTATTTATTTGCCACATTCCTTGTAAAAAATGTATTGTTGAACAACCTAAAATAATGTTGTAAACTTTAAAGAAGTCAACAATAAGTCTCATTCCCCTAGGTAGCATTACTGTGGGAGATTTGCTGTCTGTTTTGCCATTTGGAGGTCGTTTTGATTTGGTGAGAGTAAAAGGCTTCACTTTGAAAGAGGCTTTTGAGCACAGTGTGCGCAGATATGGAAAAGGAAGTGGAGAGCTGCTGCAGGTTGGAGGTACGTTTTCTTCCTTCCTCTTCTCAGTTTTCCAAACCCTTCTATTGCCCTTGTTTGTATTATGCCTCTCTAAGAATGGAAATCAAGGTGGTCACATGTGCCAGCCCTGTGCCTCACCCGTGCCAGCTGACTGCTTATCCTGCGTATGTTTAATGGAGTCACTGCAGCACATGGGCCATCACTGTTCCTGCCAGCAGAGACAGGATTCCTGGTTGGTTCAGTAACCTGTAATGGCAGCAGTTTAACACTTCAGTGAACTCCAGGAAGATAAATAATTGAGTATAGCCGTAATACACTAATAGCTACAACAAATCTGGGTTTCAGTTCACTGGCAGCCTACCTGAAGCCCCAGACTGGATGTCTCTGCCAGTTACTGCCAAATTTGTTTAGCAAAATCATTTTGTGCCATTGTCTAATGATTGCTGACAGTTTTAGAGTTAGTCCAACTGGGGTATGGAATTGCTACAGTGACTTCCTAAATATTTCAGGGATGAAGAGTTCATATTTAAAACATGCATTTCTTGAATTGCAGCTCCCCATGTATTTATCCAGATGTATACTAGGCTACAGTCATGTTTATTGCTGGTCTCTTTGTGATGCAGTACAGATTTTATTGTTTATTTAATAGAAAAGCTAAACAAGGGCAGAGGCAGATGGATTATCCCCAACCCCCCCATGCCTCTCCACTCAAATAGCCTGATGCTGGAGGTGCTAGCCCCCATATGACCCCACATGCCAAGGACACGACCCACGTCTCTCACTTTCCACCAGTAAATTATCATGTTCTTAGGTACTGCTAAGGTAAAGCAGCATCATTCCCTCTGCTTGCTGCCTTCTCACAGAAGATAGCTAGTAGCTCTGGAAAGGGGTCAGGACAGAAGATCCAGAGCAGGAAGAGAGCCAGGGTTGGAAGAGCCTCTGTGCTTTATAAGCTGTAGTGGCTTCCTGATCAGGAAATTCTTGGCAGAGCTGTTGTGGGGGCCTCACTCTCCCCAGAAGCATTACTGCTCCTACAGTGAGTACAAACCGCACCTTTCAGTCCTGGCCTGGCTTTCTTTTTTCAGGACATTACCTGTTACCCGTAATAGCTACTAAATTAGGGTGGCTGGCTTTAAAAGAAGTCATTTCAGCCAACAAGCCAGGGCAATGAGAAAGCATATGACTAACAGAAATAAGGGAAGGTGTTTTTATATAACAGTATCCTAGGTATTTTTATATTGCAGTATCCTAATCTCATGACTTTTCCTTCATGACTCGTTGGAGTAGTGGCAAGAACAGACAATAAGTAAAGTAAGTGAGGTGGGACAGTGCCTCAGCATTTCTCTAACATCGTAAGTTTTCTTGCATAAAAGTTGAGTAGCGTGCAAGGAAAATAGGGCATTAACTGGCATAATTCAGAATGACACAACCTCTCGGGCTAATGTTAACCTCTCAGTTAATGTAAAGAATCAGGTGAAGATGATGGAGGATGATGCCCCTAGCCCTGGATGTTCAACAGGCCCTGCATAAAGTGGCATTCCACCGTGTATTTCTGTAGGTATCCACGTGGTCTATGATCTCTCCAGAGCCCCAGGAAGCAGAGTTGTTACCTTAGAAGTGCTCTGTACAGCCTGCCGCGTCCCAGCCTATGTCCCACTCCAGATGGACCAAATATATAATGTGACTCTTCCATCCTATATGTTATTTGGAGGCGATGGCTATCATATGCTGAAAGACAAAAATCTAGGATACAGTAAAGGTAAGTATGAGAACCAACAGGGCAACAGATAAACAATTGCCAAAAGTTAAAAGATCTTTCTATAGTACAAATCTCAGACTTTTTATTTTACTGGATATTTTCTAGTCTGACTTCTTGTTTGGTTTTAGCCAGCAATTATGTTCTTTTTTAACTATATCACAAAGGGTTCAAAGCGAAACTGAGCCTCATCGATTCAGCACTGCTTAGAGAGCAGTTCTGAGATCAGGATAAGTCAGAAAAGGAGCAAAACCACATACAGCCTTGCACGTGTACTCATTACAAAACAAAGCATCAAAAAGGAAGATGTTATTTTCTTTAGCCTTTAGATTTCCACTTTATAGAAGTATTTGCAAAGACAGAATGATCACCTCTGCTACTGAAGGACATGCAGCTGAGGCAAGGGGACAGATGCCGAGCTGCTCTGCGGGAGTTAGCCTGCCCCTCCGAGAGCAGCAGGACTCTGGCGACAGCCACCCTGCTAGAGACCTAAAAAGGAAGTGTTTTGCAATGCTGTCCGAAGCTCCTCTGAAGCTGCATGCAAACTGTTAGAAACCCAGCGTTCATCCAATGGACACATACGCCTTTTAAGACAAAGGGAACCTTGAAAAAACTTTGAGATGAAAATTGATTATTTCTGAAAACACAAAGAGGATGTAATGCTGTGGTTAAAGGGGGATAAAAGTATCATCTAGAAGCACATCTATGTTTTGCCAAACTTTAATTTCATATGCTCTGCTTGTGGATGGTAAAAGCATGCTTTTGCAACAACAAAAAAATCCCTCTGAACCTGTATTACAGGCTCTTTTGTTTCTACAGATGTTTCAATTTAAAATTGATTCTCAGATTGGTGTTAAATTCAGCCTACAGCTTGTAAATCTGGGGAGGCTGTCCCTCACACTAATTATCTGTTCATGCAGAAATAAATTCACGTATAGAGAAATCATTAGGAATCACAGAATGGTTTGGGTTGGAAGGGACCTTAAGATCACCTTAAGGTCCAACCCCCCTGCCATGGGCAGGGATGCCTCACACTAGACCATGTCGCCCAAGGCTCTGTCCAGCCTGGCCTTGAACACTGACAGGGATGGAGCATTTATCACTTCTCTGGGCAACCCATTCCAGTGCCTCATCACCCTCACAATAAAGACCTTCTTCCGTGTATCTGATCTAAATCTTTAGATCCAGGTTGGATGGGGTTTGAGCAACCTGGTCCAGTGGAAGGTATCCCTGCCCATGTCAGGGGGGTTGGAACTGGATGATCTTTAAGGTCCCTTCAAACACAAACCATTCTATGATTCTGTGATGATTCTATGAATTTTAGACAGGTTCTTAAATGTTGGTTAAGAGCCAGGCTGCTGCAGAGAACTCTTGTTTTGTCTGTTTGTTTAGGTGAACCTGATATTGAAGTTGTTACCCGTTACCTCCAGAGAATGAAGAGAGTTTACCCAGCAGTTGAAGGTCGAATAAAGTTTTCTTCTGGAAGTCTTACTGAAGCAAGTCTTACCCTGATTTCTGTACTGTTCACTGTAACGTTCTTGCATACTTGATTTTTGCTTGTTGTGTTTCCATTTAGAGTGAGGAAGGCAGGCAGAGAGATGATGCCAACAAAGGGAAAAGAGAACTGTTCCCTTTTCCTAAACCTTAAAATGAATGTGTGTTGAGGTTTCTGCTTGTCAACAGTAAACAGTACAAGCCATTGTCTTTAATCTGGTAGAGGCATTGAAGCACATGGTGCAGAACAAGAGGGCAGAATTTGTAACTTCTCTTAGCTTGAATCTGCAGGAACCTGCAATTCAGTTTGAAGTTTCAAGGAGCAAAGTTCCAGGGAATAGTCATGCTCCATTGTAAAACAACCACTGACCAAAATGGGATGTTTTTAACTTCTCATTTTTTTAGCTACTTTAGATAATGAGTTGATTTAGAATCTGGTTCCAGTAATGTAAACAAGCTTTTAAACACGGATTTAGTGTAAGTATATACCTTTCGTTGATCTTCACTCAGGGTTAAAGCTCTCAGTCTGCTATTTCTACTTTGCTTCCACTCATATGTGTTGTAGAGCTGGATTAAACTCAGTGTCATTAAAAGCATGGGGTCCATTTACATGCAATTGAAAAAAGTTTTTCCAATTTTCCTTTTGAAGATGCAGCATCTCACTTATGTTTGCCATAATAAAAAATGCAATGAAAGCTTGATCTGATTTGCATCAATTTAAACAAACTGAGTGTATATATACTTCACTATATAATTTGACCAGTTTGGAGACTGTATCCAAGTGAGAACACTATCTATCTGTGATTATGGTGCATCTTTATATGAAAAAGTTTACACCTTTTTCTAAAGACAAAAGCACAGGACTCGTGCCCATTACTCTGTACCAGAAGCATTCAGAGAGAATGTGTACCAACTCCTTTGGAAGTAGCCCAGTAACAGGGCTTTTTACAGCAGAACCTGGCTTTATGACAATTGTGATCATAACTCAAAAGCCTGTCTCATCTATGGCAAGACTGTGTTTGAGAAACACACAGTTCTAAGAGCTGGGCTAATGAGTAATGGAGCTTTGAGCAACCTGGTCTAATGGAAGGCATCCCTGCCCATGGCAGGGGGTTGGAACTAGATGCTCTTTAGGGTCCCTTCCAACGCAAACCGTTCTATGATTCTGTAAGTATAAAGTCAGAAATCAGATTAAATGCTAACTGACATTTCTGGCACTTCATCAAGAAGTGATTGCTTATAATATAATGCAAACAATGATTATAAGATCATTCACACTGGAATTCTCACATCACATTTCCATGTTGTTTATTGCTGAATTAAACTGATTCTGAGCATTCTGAATAGACCTGCTGTGTTCTTCTACACTACACTTTTGCATACTGAAGCTACTCGCTTCTTAAATTCACTGCACCCATGGATTTCCAGGAGAAGGTACATCATGATAAACACTCAGTGTGTATAAATTTCAAGACCTCATTAGTTTCCACATAAATTCAAGGGTTGTGTATGAAAAGATCTGAACTACGCAGCTGCATTAGGTAAGTTGTTTGTCTCCCTATTCTAACAACAGCTGACCTTGACATACTACTTGTAACATGGCATTGATGATTCGTCAATACCAGCCCCTGAAGTTACTAATTCACAGAATGGTCTTCCCCAAATCAACATAAAGCCAGTAAATGAGAGTGCACTTAAAGACAGAACCATACCCACACCCCCATTTTTAAGGAGCTATAACAACTACTTTGGCATACCCAGACAGAAAGAACACTTTTACCTTTTGACAAACAGAAGGAAAAAGTAAGCAAAAGTAATACAGACAGCTAACGCAAACTGTATTGACAACACCGATATTGCATCAGAGTTTGTAAAAAGGGCATTGTCTGAAAAGAAAAAATGAGGAATTCTTTAAAGTATCTGTATTGTTCTGTGAGTAAAACTTCTTAATTATCCACACATGAAAGTTCTTTTCAGACTCTCTTTTATAAAGGCTTGGCCAACAAATTAAGATGCATAGGAAAATTTTTCCACACATTTTTATACCACTACATGTTTAGAGAATGCTAGGAATGGACTTGCATCCTCTCTTGTAAGCCTGTCAAGAGGATGAAAAAACCCAACAAAACCAAATAAGAAATTGCAGATAAATATAGGCTAAGGATAAAAGTCAACTCCACTTTTCACACACATTATTACTTTAAGAATGCTTTAGATTTGAAGTTCAGGTATTAAACTAAATTATACACATGATGTTCCTTGCTCACAGAAAGCATGAAGGCCAAAGAGTTCTGAGATGATTTATGTGCAGTAGATTCAATCATGTAATTTTAAGAGAAGAAATAAGTAAGGTTTGTTAAGACAGTTAAAAATAACTTCTTGAGAGCATCCTACAACTTATTCCGAATGATTTTTTCTACATATCCTCGGAGAAAAACAACAGCAATTGCTCTTTTAGCAAAGCATACATTGGCTGATCTCCCAGCTGTCTTATGTCATCCTGTAATTTCACATGAAGAGATTTTGAGGAAATGAATTTGACTTTTACTGGTAACAGCTAAACAAAGTTTTAAATTAAAAAAATACAGATATAGTATTTACCTGTAACTGGTATTAAACTTTAATGTCTTTATTGCATAAAGAGATCTTTGTAGAACTTAAATTTTAGGTTATTTACAAGAAAATATACAATGCACAGTTAAAACATCATACGTCCATTACAACAGTGAACAGCAGATGTTCCTATTGGTTGTCCAGCAAGGTCCCTCCATTCACATCCAACACGACACAGAGCTTCCTTCCTTCGGACCCTGTTAAGCAGTAATGGAGGGAAAAAACAACTTACTAAGTTTGAAAATGCATATTTACATAAAATGACTAAACTGAGCTGAAATGATTAATGGTATCTGAAAACATCCACTTGAAAGCAGAGTTAAGAGAAAGGAACCTGCTTGTAGTTTTTTAATACTATTTCTCAAAATAAGTATTTTCTTCCTTCTTGGGAAGTTCTAAGTAGTTCAGCAGTCCTAACTGCTACATACAGTCTTCTAAACACTGCAGTTCTCTGCTCTGGAAACGGCACTGGCATGGTCTTTTTTCAACTGGACTTCTTTCCCTGATCAGCTAGGAATGTTCCTCCTCTCTCAGCTGTCCCTTTTCCTTGTATCCTGTCTGACAGACTGTAGGGACTGGCTGTATGTTATACCAAAGACTAAACTCATCACAGGTGTTTTTCAGCTCTTGTCCTTAAAGCTTGTTCACTTACACACACTGACATTAAACACAGCATCTATTGAGTGATCCAGTATATATCCGCACTGGTATATGTATAAGGATAGACCTCCAAGGTATCAGATCTCAAAGAGTGGGAAGCAGACTGACATCCCCACTAACTGAATTTTTCCCACCTCTCCCATTGCTGTTTCCCCTGCTGACAGAACAGTGCTCAAAACAAGACTTCCAGGATGCTCAGTTTCCCCTTTACATGCTGAAGTACACAGTTCTGTGCTAGCAGCAGCGTGCACTCTGCCCCATCATCCAGACCATTAACAAAGATGTTAAACAGGACTGGACCTACAACTGACCCCTGGGATACCTCCCTAATTACTGGTGTCTAACTAGACTTTATTCCACTGATTACCACCCCCTGGGCCTGACCAGTGCTTTAAAGATTATTTAAACGCTTAACATGCCAAGCCTTTAGTTTCTTCAGCATCAGTTGAACAAAGCCAATGCTCATAGATCTGTATTATTAGCTGCTGAGATACAAAACAGGTCAGCAGAGTAAAACATTAGGGCTAAGTCAGGTACTTTCTGAAGCACACAAGTCTCCAAGCTACCTCCTTGGTTGGTTGGGTCTTCTTTTGTTTTTAACTGCTTGAACACTGAGGTGAGGAGGCAGCTATAGAGCTGGTGCACAAAGTAGGTTAGATTTGCTAAGCAGGCCTCATTTCAGTGAGAACGATGGAAGGTGCCCCAGCTTGTTCTGACATCTAACATTAGTTTATGTTTATCATGCAAAACAAATGGCTGCTGGCACTCTGCAATCCTCAGACACAGGGCACATGCCATGAACATCTACTCTAAGTGAGGGGTTTGTTTTTTTTTTTTTTAATCTAGTTAACTAGCTAACATCTCCTGCTTACCATGGAGACCAATCAGTAAAATCACGATGTAGAACTCCGTGAAGGTTTTATATACATAGGTACAAATACCAGAGGGATCACAAACTTAGTGATAGGCATTTATACAGCACTTTGTGCTGTGTGAATTCTTTATCTGTGTAGTTGGAGTCAACATTGCAGTGACTAAACTAGAGGTAAGAAACCCTCCTGCCAAATATTCTTAAGAAAAACGCTGAAGCTCAACCTGAGCTCTGCATCCGGAATTCACTTCCTAAAGCAGGAAATGCATAAAACAATTCAGCAAAAAACTGGAGACAATTAATCAAAAAGAAAGGCACAAAGATCCTGACTACTTACTGCTCTGTCCAAGCCTCTTGAAAGGAAGCTGAGACTTTCTGCATGTGAGACAAATGGGCCTAACCTGATCTGGAAACAGCTAATCAACAAAAATGTAGATAATCCAGATTTTGATGATTTTAATACTTTGGTAAAACACACATTTCCCACCAAATTTAAAAATAGTATTAAAAGGGAACAGCAGCAAAAATACACCAATGACCAAGACTCAGTAGCAGCTTGAAGAATTCTTCAGGTCCTCAATAGAGTTAGCACATACCTTACTTAGCTCCGGAAAGAGCTCTTGAATCCCAATGTCCAGCAGAACATAAGTTAACTGAAAGAAAATAAAGAAAATTAAGAACACTCCAAGGTAAAACTACTGGGTTTTATTTTAACTCTGAATTAGAGCTCACTCCTCTGCTTGAGCCATACATTCACGTCAGGGAATTCTGAGACAAAAGGCAGGTTTCTCACATGTTCCAAATTACCTGTTTGTTGAGCACTGGTTGCTGCATTCCATCAAACAGAAGCCTGATGCCTTCGTATTTAGCCTCTTCCCCAATGCACTTGCCTATTAAATCTAGACCAGATACCAACAAGAAATAACGCAAGTCATTAGGAAGCATAGCAAAACAGCTATACAATGCAGTGACAGAGCTCCAGTAATTTAAAAAAATAAAGCTTAAATTACAGAAAGTTCAAGTTTTATCCACTTAAAGCAGTACATGGAAAATAAGCGCTCCTTTGGTTCCACCTTTATTCCTCCCTTTCTTTCAGGGCTGCACACCTAAGTAGTTACTACACTTTTTATAATATCAGTGTATTTCCTAATGCATCCTTTGATAAACCACAAACTGATTTCTTTTTATTACTTTCTGAATAACATAGCAAATGGGCCCCTCATTTAGAGAGTATAAGATAGCTCAGATTTGTCTTCTGGCTTCACGGTGTGTCTTTCTCAACCCAGTTTTCATCTGGATAAAATACAAACCATAGGAGCATTCTGAAGTTGAAAAATTATGGTATTAAGTACATTTGTAATGCTCTTGATTTCCATCATGTCCTCATTAATCACTATGCTACAACCTTAGTCAGCAACACTTAAGTGATGGAACTGAAGTGTGGGATTTTTACCCCTAGTATTTTAGTCAAATCTTAGCAGCGTAAGTATTTTTTGATTTGGAAAGCTCTGTGATTGTATTTGGGTTATATATCTGCTTGAATAATTAACCATATTCGTACAGAAAGCCATGAAATACAGAACCTGGAATGTATCTCATCATTTCTTCAAAAGTCTGCTTTGCTCGCTTCTGTTTATCCTGGAGAGAGCGAGGTTCAGTATTCTCACAGAACACGGCGTCTGCAGCAAAGGCACATTAAAAAACCTCTCTTTTAGGTAATTACGTATCACTGCCATCTAAAATATCTTTTGAATTATGGCTTCTGAGTTGAGCTTCTTTTTTGTACGCTCTTGACTGGAAGGGAATTCTAGCCTTGCCAGATAATAGTCTTTTGCTTTCATTAACCTGATCGAATCCAGAATACCTCTCTTGTGTGGAGGACAATCATTTTTTCCCAGTTTCTTTCCACTCTTTTCAGATTTTTATAGCATTATGTTCTAGCTTTAAATCAATTATGGTTTAGGTTTTTAATGATCTCCATACTTACAATTTCCATTACACTTTCAAAACTATAAGCAATATTTATACCCTGTGCAAAACCATTACCTTGAACTATCAAAAGTTTCAGATTTACCTACGAATAAGAACTGCTATTCATCAGAAATACAAGGCACTCAGGTTTTAGGCTCTGAAAGACTTAATCCTGTCCTTTTTTGTCTTCCACAAGTGCTCTTTTTGGCTTGATAAGGACAGAGCTGTCTTGATACCAGAGCTTTGGCCAGATGTGTTGTTTAGATGAGAATGCAGTCAGATAACACTTCCCTATAGTTGTGAGATAACGTTACTATTCATAATCTATTTTTCTGTAATCATCATTGACAGATAATGTAGCTGATTCAGCACCTTTCCACAACAAACTTTAGGAATCTAGAGGCCACTTGATTTTTAAAATTTCATTTGCTTCCTTAAGCATTGCAAAGTTTAGTTCTTGGAAACATAACAGAAGTGATCTCAAATATCAAACTAAAGCAGTATTTTCACTTCAAAGATGTAACTTTTACGAACCTCTTAGCAGTGTTATCAGAGAAACCAACCGGTGCTCCTCAAAGAGCTGTTCTAACTTCCAATGTAAATAATAGTCTGTGTACAGTTCCAGTGTATTTTTGAAGAGAATTCTTCCTCCCATCAAGAGATGATGCAGCCAGTCAGGAATGCGGAAAACTACCCTACCTGCAAAGTTACAGTGACACTCGTTTATCAGGTTCTCCTAATACTGATGACAAAGAAATCACTTATTCAAAAGAAAATGAGAATCACAGAATCACAGAATCACAGAATAGTAAGGGCTGGAAAGGACCTCAAGATCATCGAGTTCCAACCCCCCCGCCATGGGCAGGGACACCTCCCACTAAACCATGCCATCTAAGGCTATGTCCAACCCCACCTTGAACGCCGCCAGGGATGAAGCATTCACAACTTCCCTGGGCAACCCATTCCAGGGCCCCACCACCCTCACAGTATAGAACTTCTTCCTCAGATCCAATCTAAACCTCCCCTGTTTAAGTTTAAACCCATTACCCCTTGTCCTCTCACCACAGTCCCTAATGAAGAGTCCCTCCCCAGCATCCCTAAGTAATATTTTAGTTTTGTTAGCGCAACACCAAAAAAATCAGCATTCTCCAGACTGCTTATCAAATATTTCCTACTTCCCTTAGCTATTTTTATTAATTAGCTACCAAAGCATACAAGCAACCTAGGCACATCCGAGAAAAGGGAAGGGTCCTACTCCCACAGCTCATACTCTGAGATAAGGAACGAAAAGAGATAAAACAACTGAGGAATAATGAATGATAAATCATGAGATTTTAGCACAGCAATGAAGTCTTTTAAAAAAAAAAAAAGACTGTTCCTAAATTGTATATTGTTAAGCTTGCAAGTGCGGTATTATACATGGGTACTACAATGGAATTTTATTTCTTACCAAAGAACATGAACTTCTTATTTAGCATGAAGTATAATTAAGAGAAATCACTTCTTACCGATATACATTAAATAGTCATAGACCCCTTCTACAGTCATCATTTCCATGAAGTAGTTCTGATTTTGTCGTCTTTCTGTATTCTCAGATCGATTTGCGTTATTCTTGAATAAATCATTGAAGAGCTAAAAACAGAAACATCAGACTGAAACCAGTGCATTCAAAGGCAAAAGGATAGCCATCGGTTCTTTGGGTTTGTATTTTCTTTTTTAACTAGAAGTAGCTTTCTTCCAGAGCTTTCACAGAAAAAAAAAATATTTATTTCTTTTTTAAAAAAGCTTCACTTTCCAAATGGGGGGAAATAATCTCATCAAACTATAGTATTTCACATATACATATAATTTCATATATATAACCACTTTGCATTAAAATAGTCACATTACATTACATATTGGCAGCATGTCACATGTTGCCAAGATGATACCCAACAAACGAAACACCTGGAATCAACAAACCAGCAGGGTGACTGAGACATTAATTCATGAGCCCTTTTGATCCCGATACATTCATGCATCTAGACTTATCCCAGGCTTTCATTCCTTTGATGCACCCCATTCTACCAATGAGGGGCATAAAGGATAAGGAGTTTGTCAGCCTTAAATCATAGAGAAGCCATATGAAATCCAAATGTTCCTAAAATTTCTCTTTGGCTACCATTTAGGAAGAGGTTACTCAGAGAAGCTGTGGCTGCCCTATCCCTGGCAGTGTTCAAGGCCAGGTTGGACAGGGCTTTGAGTAACCTGGTCTGGTGGGAGGTGTCCCTGTTCATGGCAGGGGGTTGGAAGAAGATAATCTTTAGGATCCCTTCCAACCCAAACCATTCTTTTTCCCCTGCTAGCTTGATTATTTATAGCAAAACCTTCATAAATCTTGGGGAGTTACTGAAGTTTTGGTTTCTTTCAATTTATTCCACTTCCTATTTTATTCCTTTATCCTTCTATTTTCCCACGTTACCACCACCATAATTCCTCCATTTCCTTGCCTTTGGTTCTTCCCAAAAGATATCATTATAATACTCGTAAAATCCCACAAGGCTTTTCCCTGCCTCCCATTAAGGAGTATCACCTAGGAGGTACTCCTTCTGCCCTCCCCCAAGTCTGTGGGCACCAGCAGATGAAAAGGATTTCTCTGAATCCTGAGGATCTCCACATTTAACAATACTTAGCAATCAGCATTAACAGTTTATTTCAAATTATCTTATCCCAGAAAGTGTTGATGTAAAGATAAAAAAGAATTTATACAAAATACTCTGCATTATGAAGAGAAAGTTCAAAAGTTTATGCCAGGCTTCTAAAAATACAACCCAGAGCTAGAAGCAAATGCAACATAATTATAGCGTTGCCTTGCCTGAGATGATTGCTACTGACATGGATTTTTCTGCATCGCTCCCAAATTAAAAATAGTTCCAAGCAACAGGAAGTAATTTGCTTATATGTAGCTCACTTACTGGAGCACAATTCTCCCTGAAATATGTAAGTCCATAAACCACATCCAAAACACAACAGGCCCCGAATCATGCAAGCCTCTGAACAGAACAGTCTGCATTCTTAGGAAAAATTACATCAGGCAATCTGGCAAGACGCAGGTTTTGACTCATACTTCTTTAGGCTCACTCTTTTGTTACGTGCTGAACTGCTGGTATTATCTTCACAAAGTTCACTCAAACTAAACAACACCAAGTTATTACATAAATTACATGAAAGAGCCAACATGGTTAATGCACTGGTGGATGACTGGTATCCAGGAAAAGTAACAAACCTAAAAAGAACACATAATTATTCACGCCCACTGTAGGAAAGCGTCCCTGGTATGTTGTTTAAAAAAAACCTGTATAAACTGAGGTCTATATCCTCCTCTACCCTGAAACTAAGACACTAGGAAAATCTTAGTTGAATTACTCTAATTTAAACAAGAGCCTCATTTATTTTTTAGATACACCCCATGACCTGACAGAGGCAATACATACTGAGCCAAATCAAAGCAGCCCATTGTGCAATGTAGATATAGGTTCAGAAGAGTGTGTACAGGCCAAACTAAATCATTAACAGCAGTCTGGTAGGTGATCTATAAAAAAACCCCTATCAAACATGAAGGCCATCCTAGGGCAAAGCTTTTTCACTTTCGAAAGTTATTTCAACTTCCACCCAAACCAGAAGCAGCAAGGTTTGAATGTTCTATGTACCTTGGGAAGCAGGCTCCCCCAGAGGCACTCCAGGGCCTAACTGAGCTGAGAACCAGCAGTCAGCTCTTCCCATTATTTAGATTCAGATTTTTTAGAATTAGATTTAGATAAGATATAAGGAAGAAATTCTTCCTTTTGAGGGCAGTGAGGCACAGGCACAGGGTGCCCAGAGAAGCTCTGGCTGCCCCATCCCTGGCAGTGTTCAAGGCCAGGCTGGAGGGGGCTTTGAGCAACCTCGTCTAGTGAAAGATGTCTCTGCCCGTGGGAAGGGGGTTGGAACTGGATGAGCTTAAGGACACTTCCAACCCAAACCTTTCTAGGATTCTGTGATACCTCTGGACATGAATAATCTGTCTTACACCTTAAATATAATGGTTCATTGATCATTGTCAAGCTTTGAAAGCTCAAGACTCTTGCATTCCAGAAAGCAACATCAGGGGAATGAATGCCAGAATTACTGAGCCAATGTGCAGTTTTCATAAAGTCTACACTTAGCACTAATACAAGCATGTATCCTACAGTCATTAGCAATGTGTTTCTGAAAGATGCAGCAGTCATAACACGAAGTGGCATTACATCTGTTTAGGTGTTTTGCACTTTCCAGGATTTTGGCTCAGAGGAAAGCCAAGTGATAAACATACAACTGGATATCTAATGCTAAAGTGCTGTGGTTTAAGCCTCTCAGCCACGCAGTTTTGCTCACTCACTCACTTCCCCCTCTTTTCTTCCCTCCGCTCCTGGAGGGATGGGAAGGAGAATAGAAAGAATGCAACTCCCACAGGTTGAGATAAGCACAGTTTAGTAACTAAGGTATAACACAAACCACTACTGCTACCACCAATAATAATAATGACAAGAGAAATACAAGGAAAGGATACAATTGCTCACCACCCACCCTGACCAAGCAGTGCACCCCCCACAGTGCACCCCCCCACCCTTCTGGGTCTCTGCTCTCCGTTTTTACATCCTGGACATGATGTGCTGTGGTATGGAATAACCTCTTTGGTTAGTCTGGGTCAGGTGCCCTGTCTCTCCTTCCTCCCGGCTTCCCCTCCTCCCTGGCAGAGCATGAGACTCACAAAGTCCTTGGTCAGACCAAAACATTACCAAGCAGTAACTGAAAACACTGGTGTTATCAGCGCTGTTCCCAGGCCCAAAATCAAAAGCACAGCGCTGCATCAGCTACCAAGAAGGAGAAAAATGACTGCTGCTGCTGAACCCAGGACAAAAAGTTGAGATTTTAGTCACAATTCAGATAAGCACAGGATTTTGCTTCTAAATGTCTCTGCACATACTAACATTTGAGACATGATACAATGTTGTAACTAGACTAAAGATAGATAAGCAACACAAACTCCAGTGACCTCATTATCCACCTCTTTAAGATTAAACAGTAACTATGATTATAGCCATGAAATATTCTTAAAAGGCTTTCAATAAGGAAATTCCATGGATTGGTACCAGTTAATAATGGAAGCCAAGCTTCTGAAGTAAATGAAAGATAAAAGGCCTGTATTAAGACCAAACAGCCTATATACTGTACCTCAATGGGAAAAGCTAGCAAAATAAGTATGAATGCTTACACAAAGTGCCTAATACAAAAAAGGTGACTCAACGGCTAGTTAGTGCATACGCAAATATACACCCATACATTCCCAGCAGAGGTGTGAAGTTGATAAAGGCAGTACCATGATTATGAACAATATCCACAGCCAGAGGCATGAGCTTTTCCACTGTTTTTCCTGTTCATCTGCAAAGTACAGCTGACCATACCAAAACGGTAAGAACAAAGAATGTACATAGTGTCTGAACCACATCACTTGGTGCACTGAAAAGCAACCGTGACTTCCTCCAAGTAACTATACATAAATGCCCATTATACGGTTTGTGTTCCAAAACCTGTTTTCATTGCTGTTGGCAGGTCATC
Organism: Amazona ochrocephala; assembly: GCA_039720435.1. NCBI lineage: Eukaryota > Metazoa > Chordata > Aves > Psittaciformes > Psittacidae > Amazona > Amazona ochrocephala. Next base: position 52,714,152 of record CM077878.1, read on the forward strand.
ACAAGCCAGCAGAAGGCCTCTGTAGGCATATTTTGCAAAATCTGCACCAACTGAGAAGTCCTGACCTACTCTAGCAAGTCTGACAGAAGTATGTTCAGAAGACAATCATGCTGCTCACAGACCTTCAGAACAGAAACACAGCTGGGATAGCCAGAAATCCTGTTGGTAGCCCTAGGAAGGGGAAGCAGGGTTCTTTATTTGCTTTTTTGTTTTCACCAGGGAGGTTGGTAACTCTTTCAATCCAGCAGATCTGATACAGGATCAAACCAAATTGCTATTGGCTGTACTTAAGGCTGACTACCCACATTATTATGTGCTTTTAAGTCTTTCCCCCAATATTAAAAATACACACACACCAGGAATACCCAAAAGGAAGCAGTGTGCAGAGAATCTGTCCAAGAAGTAGGCACATTACTGATACAACTTAGGCTTTCATCTGCTTCCACACTCTTTCAGGCATTTCTTATTCAGGCTGTTGATGAAGACGTAGCCTGGGTGTACCCTATTCACGGCAACAGAGTTGGCAGCACAAGCACTGGGGAACACGTACTGTACTCTCAGCAAATTCCAACACGTTGATACTAGAAAAAACAGCCCTCCCTCCTCAGAGCAGCCTTCCAGTATCTGAAGGGGGCCTACAAGGATGCTGGAGAGGGACTCTTCATCAGGGACCACTTTGATAGGACAAGGGGTAATGAGTTTAACCTGGGAAGTTCAGGTCAGAGATAAGGAAGAAACTCTTTACTGTGAAGGTGGTGAGGCACTGGAACAGGTTGCCCAAATAAGTGGTAAATGCTATGGACCTGTTGGATAGGGTCCAGAGGAGGGCTACAGAAATGATCAGAGAGATGGAACACCTCTCCTATAAGGAAAGGCTGAGAGAGTTGGCCTTGTTCAGCCTGGAGAAGACTCTGGGGAGACCTTATTGCAGCCTTTCAGTTCTTAAAAGAGGCCTTTAAGAAAGATGGGGGAAGACTTTTTAGCAGGGACTGTTGTGATAGGACAAGGAGTAATGGTTTTAAGCTAAAAGAGGGGAGAGTCAGGCTGGACGAGAGAAAGAAATTCCTTATAGTCAGGGTGGTAAACTACTGGCACAGGTTTCCCAGAGAGGTGGTGGATGCAATATACATGGAGACATCCAAGGCCAGGCTGGATGTGGTTCTGGGCAACCTGATCTAATTGGAGATGTTCCTGCTCATTGCAGGGGTGTTGGATTAGACCCTTGAAGGTCCCTTCCAACCCAAACTGTTCTATGATTCTATGATTGACTCCATACAGGTAGCTCACAGAATTTTGGTATAGACTTTTAGCACTCATGCACATCAGCAGGAGGTAAGAATGCCAGGCTGCTGCACAGCGCTTGTACCTTTGTGAATAAGTCATGTGGCACAACAGAAATGAAACTTCAGAACTGAACAACTGAAGTCTATGCCACGTGTATTTGGGGGGTATAAAGGGGTGCTACCTCAGTTTACCTTTGGTCTTGCCTTTGGACTGAACACCCTTGGTGCCTGCATTCCAAGACAGCGTTTTCCAGCAGTTTCATCTGAAATAAATTCAGTTAATGAGTTCTAAGACAACTCCCTAGCATGAGAGAAAATGCTATAAACAGGGATGATCAGATCTGCTTTCAAAAAGCATCACTAATCTGAACTAGAACAGTTTGGCAGATTAAACCAGTGTGGCTTACAAATCAAATCCAAGAAGTGACAAGATGTAAGTGGCACATTGCCCTGGCACCTGGTACAAAGCTTTTCCCAAGTGTGGATTGACTTGAGAAAGAGAAAACTGTCTTCGAAAGTAAGTGCAAACACCCCAACACATCAGCAAGAGGGATGAATTTCACAATGTGCGTGGGAAGCCTCAGCAGAGACCATGACACAATACACATCACAATCTAGGATATCAGATCTCTAATAATTAGTTACTGATTGATTGAGTGTGTGCACTCTGGCTAAACTGACAGATGGGAAATTAGCGAGAAAGCAGTCAGCACATGAATTCCTTATGCATACATGCCTCTGCTGATCAAAATTGGTAGTATAATTTGAGGACAAACAGATCATTGCAGCATCTGTCTTGCAGCATCACCCCAAGGCAAAGTGTCTCAAGTGCCCATCATTAAGTAATAATTATAGCTCTGCAGGAAATATACTGAAATCTGAAACTTTCCATCCAATTACAGCCTATGTCTCCCCCAGACAAAACAGATTTCATTTGGGAAAGAACAGAGAAAATCTAAAATATATGTAGAACCAATCACTTATTCATAAAACAGCTACCTAGAATACCTTTGAAAAACAGTGAACTCACTTTCACAATAGATAGTGAGGAAGGAAATGCTGGGGCTAATCTCATCGTTTTTGCTCACTGCAAAGAAAGTCACGTCATGACAAAAGCACCTCCTACAGGATAATCAGTACAGCAGTACCAGCAATAACTTGGACTGACTCTACAAACTTGTGTCTCCAAAGGAGTGCATATACAAAGAGTTAGTCAGTGGTGATAAGGAGCTTTTTCCCCACAACAGTATTTCAGAAAATGACATTTGAAAACAGAAGGCAGTAATGATCTGTGTTGTTTAAGGAAAACTTAGTATTCCAGAAGGAAAGTTGAAGTGCAGCCAGCTCTTCACTTTCCTGGGATCACCTTGGTTGAAAACAATCAGGAAAACCTCATTTCAGAGCTTGAATTTCTGTTCACATGTTCTTTTACAAGAATAACATACTGACACTTCAGAAAATAAGTTTATATTTTAACTGAGCAATGCTATATATATTTTTTAACCATGTACAATTCAAAAAGGTTTTGTACACCTCTTTAAAGAATTAATTTTGATCCCTCAGTAAAGGTTTTTAAAGCAAAGTACAGAAAGAACCCTGTATTCCCAGGAATGCCTCAGTACAAAGCTTGTTGTTCAGTTATGTTATTTAAATATGTTAAATTCATTAAAGCTACCAACTTCAGTAGTTCTTGATAGACCACAGTAAAAAATTACCTGATTGGTCACACCGTGCTGTAGTACACTGTCAGCTATTTTATAAAAAAACATCTGAAGTATATATGTGTATACTGCTTCTGGCACAAGTCGAAACCTCTACATCTGATTTTTAAATCTGCTGACACATTTATACCCCTTTAATGAGACAACAATAGCAAAATATCTTAACCTTGGAAATAGTGTCCAAAGTAAGGAAGGACTTGAAATGAAAGCAACTAAGTTTGCGTGCGCACGTATGTAAGCTGACACTACAGTATTAGCTGTAGTAATTAAGACTTCATGTTTAGAAGATGAAACCTAAATTAATGGCTAAATTTAACTGCCATTATACTTGATCAGTATAAATGTTTTATGGCTGCAAATTCTGTAAAAGTCATAACACTATAAAAATATCCATGGTGAAGGAAATCAAAAGGTCCACTTTCTCAACAGCCCACCACCACTAAGAACCATGAAGGGATGCTGGGCTTCTAGCTCATGTAAGGAAAGAAAAAAATACAGACAGCACTTTTCAACAGTATTCTTGAAGCCTCTATTTTCAACTGAAAACAACCAAAAAAAATGTTCAGGAGCTGGATGCAGTTTCTCTGCAGGTATTCACTCTAAATAGATTTCCTTTTGTGAATTTGCCCAGTCTCACCTTACAGCTGTTTAAGCTGCTAGCATCCACAACATCTTTGGGCAGAGTTCCACAAATGTACTAACCATTGCAAGAGCTACCACTTATTGCTCTGAGCCAGGCTCCTACCATCCCCATTTAATGCCTTAGCTTTTGCACTACAAGAGAGAGAAGGTAAAAAAAACCCTAAACAACTTTTACCCTGTCCTCTCATGCTGTGCATTATTCTCTAGACTCACACATCTCCAGTTTATCACTTTGCAAAGTGAAGTGTCCCAGCTTATACAAAATCATAAAATTGTTTAGATTGGAAGGGACCTTAAAAACAAAGCCCAACCATTAACCTAGCACTACCAAGTCCACCACTAAACCATGTTCCTAAGTGACACATCTTCTAAATATCTCCAGGGATGGTGACTCAACCACTTCCCTGGGCAGCCTGTGCCAGTGCTTGATAATCTTTCCAGTGAAGAAATTTTTCCTCATCCAATCTAAACCACCCCTGCTGCAACCTGAGGCCATTTCTTCTCATTCTACCACTTGATACGTGGGAAAAAAAGTCCAACACCCACATAGCCCAGTTTCAACTTCTTTCCAAAGCAAGTAAGATAGCAGAAAAGCTTCTAGTACTGAGTTTTTTAGACCCTCTCAAATGGCAAAATGTATGCACATTAAACATTTTGTTCCAAACCACACCAACTCTGTAACACTGAGCCTGGGTCTCTGAAATCCTGGTCCAGAAACAGTATTCTGAAGTAAATTCCACAAATACATTAACAACCTAAAGCAGTCTAGCATAGAAATATAAAGACCAGTGTCTTTTTAAAGCCCCTGAAGGCAACAGAGGTCTTTCAAGTAAGTTTTACCAGGCTCTAGCCAAAAATATAGGAAGACTAAGAAAGGAACTATCTTTTCCTATAGTCAAGTGAAAGGTTAAAATTTGAAGTGCTAGGCTTTAACTGTGGCAATGTTAGAGAGAGAAACTATACATAAGTTACACAATTAACCTGTTATGTATGCCAGACATAGAATCGTAGAATCATAGAATAGTTAGGGTTAGAAAGGACCTTAAGATCATCTAGTTCCAACCCCCCTGCCATGGGCAGGGATACCTCACACTAAACCATTGCCATCCAAGGCTACGTCCAACCCAGCCTTAATACAGCCAGGGATGGAGCATTGACAACCTCCCTGGGCAACCCATTCCAGGGCCCCACCACCCTCCCAGTAAAGAATTTCTTCCTCATATCCAATCTAAACTTCCCCTGTTTAAGTTTGAACCCATTACCCCTTGTCCTATCACTACAGTCCTTCATGAAGAGTCCCTCCCCAGAATCCCTATAGGCCCCCTTCAGGTATTGGAAGGCTGCTATGAGGTCTCCACGCAGCCTTCTCTTCTCCAGGCTCAACAGCCCCAACTTTCTCAGCCTATCTTCATATGGGAGGCGCTCTGGTCCCCTGATCATCCTCATGGCCCTCCTCTGCACTTGTTCCAACAGTTCCATGTCCTTTTTATGTTGAAGACACCAGAACTGCACACAGTACCCCAAGTGAGGTCTCACGAGAGCAGAGTAGAGGGGCAGGATCACCTCCCTCGACCTGCTGGTCACACTCCTTTTGATGCAGCCCAGGATACAGTTGGCTTTCTGGGCTGCAAGCGCACACTGCCAGCTCATGTTCATTTTTTCATCGACCCACACCCCCAAGTCCTTCTCCGCAGGGCTGCTCTGAATCTCTTCTCTGCCCAACCTGTAGCTGTGCCTGGGATTGCTCTGACCCAGGTGGAGGACCTTGCACTTGGCATGGTTAAACTTCATCAGGTTGGCATCAGCCCACCTCACAAGCATGTCTAGGTCCCTCTGGATGGCATTCCTTCCCTCCAGCGTATCAACCGAACCACACAGCTTGGTGTCAACAGCAAACTTGCTGAGGGCGCACTCAATACCACTGTCCATGTCACTGACAAAGATGTTGAACAAGACCAGACCCAACACCGATCCCTGGGGGACGCCACTCATTACTGGTCTCCAGCTGGACATTGAGCCATTGAGCACTACTCTCAATGAACTGTATACTAACATTTTAAAGGCAGATAAATATCAGCACCATGACAAATTTAGCTTGTAGCACTTTGAAAAGTCACACTTTCATCAAACGCTCAAGCTCTTCACTTCAAAAAGGAAGTTCACTCATGGCATTAAAACATTCCCCATTTTTCACCTTTGCTTTCCCTCTTCTTTTCTCTGTACTTCCCAGGCTCTCTGCTCTGTATCCTCATCTCCAAAACCAATTAGAATTGAAAAAAAACCCCACCAAAACAAAAATCACTAAACCAAAAAACCCACAACCCTTGAAAATTGTTCAGACTAAGATATTTACAACACAGAATATGACAAAGCTCTCCGCACTACTATTTTCTCTCTTTTGTGAAAAGATACAGATAGCTAAGTTATATTTATCCTTTTTCCTGTTTATTCTTTGCATTTTCAAAATAGGGTCATTTTCCCAACACCCTGAAGTGGGGAGGTGAGATGATTTACTCTACCTTCTTGTTGTTTTCAGAAGTCGGACTCAAAATGGTAAGTTCAGGTCTACTTGGTTTAGGCTTGGGAGATTCACAGGAGTTGATAAAATTCATGATGAATGGCTCCAAATGCTGACCTTTCTGAAATAAGACATGAGCGGCCCATCACTTCAATAATTATAGGAAGGGAGAGAGACCAAAAAAAAAATCCAAACCCTCAACTGAGTTTCCAAACAACTTTTTGGCTAGCCTGTAAGTTAGTAAGCACATAAAATTAGTTACTGAAGTTAAAATGATAGCAGCCTGGAAGCCTTACTCACCTCTTTCATCAGCTTTCCTGGAACAGATTTTATAATTTTACCTATAATTAGAAACAGACAAACAAAAACTTTCTATTATCACTGCCTGATCTTAAAGACATTTTGCACTGCTGTGTTTTATACACTCATTGTCTAGTACTGAATTTAAATGCAATAGGTTTTTAAAACTCTTTTTTTTTTCTAATCTGGCACAAATAGCTATGAAAATAAAGTCTCCCACATATCCAGCTCATAGCTTAGTGCTTAGTACTTTTCAAGAACAGATACCTAAAATACGAAAAATACACAGATGAATACCTGAATACATTTTTTTTCTAAGAATAAAAGTACTCTAGATCTACCTTTGTAATTTTTAGAGCCTCGAACATAAATAGCTATAGCGCCATAACAGCAGTATTATGTGACAGCAGAATAGCTAAAGTTTTCCGTATTTTTCATCCCTTATAAACATTTATCACAAAAAATGAGATCCTCCTCTTTCCCTGGTAATAATCAGATCATCTGGAGAGAACATGGATCCAGTCTTGAAAAAACTGGCGAGTAAAGTTTTAGAAATTGGACAGACTACAGCTGTGGTCTTAAAAATCAGCTCTTCTGTCCTAGCCATAAGCTATCAAGACACAGCACAGTAACTCTGAATGCTGACAAATGAAAGTGTCTAGGATTAGTTTTATTTTAAGCACTACATTTACAGTAATAGTTTTCTTATCTACATGTCATTAAATCTGGAACTTACACTGGAAAGTATGTACAATGATCAAATGATAATAGTAAGATTCTCATTCTCCCAAAAAGCCTACTTAAAATGCCAAGACTTGTTAAAATGTTTTGTTGGGGTTGTTTGGAGTTTTTCAGGAAGTGAAGCATAGTCTCAGACATGAGATGCATTACAGTGAACACCATCATTATAAGCTTTTTTTTTCAAAACAACATAGTTGGATCTATAGGGGAGATCTGAAACAAAATGAAACCATTTAACAGGAGGTTGACCACAAAAAACTCATTCAACAACCGAGTAAGCACACTAAGACAGTGATCACCCCAGCAGGTTCACACCAGGAGCAGATTTTAATCAACTAACACCCAAAGGTAATTTATATTACAAAATCATTTGTACCATCACACCTGTAAACAATGACTGACTTGTGCAGATTTGGCTTGTCACAACACCATAAAGTCTTCCTCAACTGTGATATTTGTTAGATTTTTGTTTGCTTGCTGACGCAAAAATTCAAAAGCAACTTCAATGCTTTTTCCATAATCTGAAAATGTCTTTTTCTTCAAAGAAAAGGTATCAGCATATCTTGCTTGCTGAGCTATAACTTTAAGGGCTGTGAAGGAGCAGAGTTATTTCCCTTGTCCCTATCCTTACCCAAGTTACCTACTCTTCCTATCTACTCTACTATCTATCTACTACTCATTATCTACTCTACTATCTATTCATTATTCCTATTATTCAATTACAGTATCTACAGCACTACTATTTATCAGGATAAACAACTAACATATACATACCAAGATTCACATCAGGCAACATTTTATCAAGAAACTGAGTCTCTCCTCCATTAGGGGACAGAAAGTCAGCTAGAAGCTGGCTGTTACTTAGTTCTGGATGTTGCAGAAGTTTCTTTGAAACAGAAGGAAAGAAAAAAGTCTAAGTACTTTAAAATGAATCTTTAAAAAAAATCAGTTTCTGTACAGCAAAAAGATATTTAAAGAGCATTATATTATCATAGATATTGTCATCTGCTTCAGCTTTCAGTCACATTAAATTTTAACAAGTTTTATTTCCCCACTTGATCCTTTTCTAAAACTCAAGTTACTTAGAAACAAAACAAAAAAATCCCACCAAACCAAATTTATAATCTTTTATTAGTTTTATATAATTAGTTTTAGAGTATTCTTTGCTCCAGAGTTTGGTTTGATACCTGCAGATATTCCTGAAACTCCTCTCTCTTGGATTTTAAGAACTCATAGTTCTTGGGGCCAATGATTCTCTTTGAGGGAAGCTGAGCATCAGGAAATGTACCTAAGATATCAAGGAGATTAAATTATTCTTGTAATGCGGCAAACACTGGTTTCATAATTTCAAATTTCAGCTCACTACTGAATGATAATCACAGCAGTGGGAAAGTGGCGTGACAGATATTGGAGAACATACCATGAAACTCAGTGAGCTTCGACTCAAGTACATAAAATTCAAGATACCTCCTGTAGACAGACCAGTGCTCAGGTTCATGCCCAACTGGGAAAAATCCAGAACAAACATAACATTAAAAACAAATCTAGTTTTATGCCACTTGAGACACAAATTATTATAGGAAATAAATCCTCAATTATACAAGTCCCCCAAAATGCATTAAAAAGAAAAAAAATCTCAGCCAGGTAATTAAAGTATTAAATTAAAATGCACACCTGGTAAATAGATATGGTACTAGCAAGGATATTATCATCTCATTTAGGGGAACCCTAAAATCTAAACAGTGGAATGCTGCATAACTTCAAAATTCATTAGGACTATATCTGATCTATTTTCAAACATTTAGCCAAATGATTTACAGAAATACCACTTGTTGAATACAGTGCTCTGCACCATCCCATATCCTGATCGTTCTTCCTCCTAGAAGATATCACTACATAACTGTTAAAAACTTTGGCGTAGTATGAAAGTATTAGCTCCACCAACGCAAAGCTGTGCAGCCCCAGGATGAGGCAGTCTCTCCACTCAATATGGACACATTACTATCTAGATACTGATGAACTATCTGCAAGCCAAAACCATTCCTAATAAGCAAAACATTTTCGTTTCCCAAGAACTATATTTTAAAAATTATATAAAGAGTTATCTGTTGTTCATTTTTCCAAAGCTCAGAGCGGGTGAAAGGAAAATATGACAGGTCTTTATTTATATGAATTGTGTGATCAGGATTTTTGCAAGATAAACTCTTAAACTTTGGCATGAAGTTCAAATGGAACTGATTCACGCTGAGTCATCAGTTCCCAACTTGCAAATACTAAATGCGATCATTTAGCTGTAAAACACATTTCCTCATAACTTTCAAGTCATTATTTCAAAATCAGAAGAGCATGTATGCAAGACACACTGCAACACCCATCAGAACACAGCACTCTAGATTGTTTAGAGCTCATTTCTAAATGACACTTTACTTATCCACAACATTGCATACCTGCCCTTCTATCATTTCTCTCTACATCAATGCAGAACACAGGAATTCTCTCCTTTCTGTCTTTCCTTTCCAAGGAGGGATCATCAAAAAAATCTACATATGGGATGCTAATTTTCCATGCAGCAAGGTTGCGGGGTGTATTTGGGGTAGTAACAGCCTCCTCGGGAGAATCATCTTCCATCACCATAACACCTTCTTCAATCTGTAAAGATTCAAACATCAATATCAACTGTTCTGTTTTAATTGGTATAGTCTACCTTCACAAACCTCGTAATATGATAATGAAACACAAATCATGTCTTTAACGCATGTCACTAAGTAATAAAAGAACAAAAAACAACATTACATTAATGGAGTTTCCATGTACATTAATTTCTATTTTTAGGTCCAGTGCAAAATAGTTTGAAATTAGCAGCATTTAGAGAGATCTGAAAGTTTTTATAGCATTATCAAGTTCCATAAACTGATACTTCAGGGGAGAGAGTGAGTGAGGGAGCAAAATACTAAAGGAAACAGCTGGAAGAAAGCCTTAGACACGGACTGAATACTACATGAACCAGCTTGGGTCCAGCAGATTTAGCTGCACTGCATTTTCCACTATACAAGGATGCAAATTGGAGATTTGAGCTTACTAGGTCAGGCCAAGAAGCTAGGCAAACACAAGAGATAGAAGCGAACAGTGCACCAAGCTAGCAGGTCTCCCATCCCCATAACAGAGCGCAATGGAGTACATTGTGGACACGTGAAGCTGACTTGCTCTGCAGGGTGCAACACAACCATAACTGGGACTGAATTATTCCCACAGCCTAGAGAGCTTTTTAAAGCCATTTGCATTCCCCATCAGCTCCAGTTTCATCATCTTGACTCCAGAAATGGATGCATCAGCATATGCCTAATCCTTGCTGGCTACACATAGGGTAGTTCGGGTACATGGAGTTCATAAACTCAGACTCCATGCCATAAAACATTAACACTGACTTTAACATATGCAAGCAGACCTTTAGAACCAGTGCCATTATTTCGAACTTGAACTGCAGTCCCAGTACCACACTGACACTCACTTTATGCTCCCAACACTGCTCATCACAGACAGGCTGAGCTGCCCAAAGGCAATTAATCACCTAGCCACCATACAGCACACTAAATTCTCAGCTCCCAGATAATGACAAAGGAAGCGCTACAAATCTTTTATGACCACAAATAACAAAGATTATCTTAAGTATCTGACTAAAAAGGCCAAGCTTCAGCAGCTATCCTTGGAAAGCTATTTATTTCCCTGACCAATGTGCAACCCAATTCACATCTTCACCACACGGAAAAAAAAGGATAATAAAAAGACCCAAACGAATGAACATTATTTTTGAGAAAAAGAGGAGGCAGCATCCATGGGAAGGAAGGGCAGGTCTGGCCTTAGGCTCAAAACAGGCGACAAAGTAAAGCAGAATGAAGAATCTGTGGGGAGATTAGACCTCGATAAAGATGCACTGGGGTAAAATGTTCTTGTATTTTCACAACCATAGGCAAGGAGCTGGAAAAAAAAAAAGAGTAGTCCTGTTTCCTTGCAAAACTGAAATTGTTCATCACCTTGCCTCCAGACTATGCACATGGCAGCACGTTCCCCTTCCAACCACAATTTATAGAGCTATTAGGTCTGTAATGTTGAGACAGGTTGGAGTTAAGCAACAATTTAAAAGTACGTTATTTCAGTAAGTCCTCACATAAAGACCTGAGAATACCACCACTTGTTAAATAGGGGATTTTAACATACGCATTTACAATGTACGAAACTACAGCAGATTGGAAAAAGCATGAATGCCACTTTCAAGTCCACTTCCCTTAGCTGCATAATTTAAAGCCAAATTCCACTCAAAGGCCAAGCCTAGGTGGCTTAACAAGTTTTGCCTGTATTGGAAGAATCCAATTAATGCTTTAAGGCAATACAGCATCCCTGAAACAATTTTGGTTGTGTCTTCATTACAATATTCACATGATCATGACTCCACTGCAGCTGAAGCATAAATGGTTCAACACACATGAGCAATCTTTGTTCAGTTTTGTTTTGCCTTTGCATAATACTGAAATGATCCTTAACCTGGTTACAGCGTGGACCTTTGTCTTCCAAAATAGATCTCTGTGGACCCACTAACTGAATCTCTTCTAAACACCTTTTTACTTCCATTACCCAATTTATTTGACAAAACGAGAATCTGTGACAGGTGCAGAGTAGAGCTGCTGCAGAGAGACCACGCTCAGCTGTGGTGGTTCACAATTTGAGAGCTAAATCAGAGACTGTGCTCTTTCACGAAGCAAATACAAATAATCCTAATTTGGAATGAACAATGTGGTCTTAAAAGCTGCAGGACAGACTTGCATCAAAGAATGGAATAAATAGGCCAGATGCATTCTGATCTGCAACAACATGGTTGTCAGGTAGCTTTACAATCGCAAAGCCTCTGTATGAGGTCTTAACCTTATTTTCCCCCTTCCCCAGGCTTTATGCAGTTGTCACCACTGGATAGAAACAGCAGAACAGCATTTCAGGATAGCAACTCCAAGTCAGCAACATCCGAGCTTCTGCAGATGGGGCAGTATGAACTGGGTGCAGTTTGTACTCACTCCCTCACCCTGTGCAGGCTGCCAAAATTATCACCTTATAATCTATCCTGACTTAATGTGTATATCTGCATTAGCACTCAATATAGTCTCCATTAGGACGTCCTTCCAAAAATGCAAGATCATTCTAGAAACACTCAGACTTACCTGATCATGTAGTTCTTGACTGAATTAAATGCTGAAGCACAGATGTGACACACTCAACTCTTACCTGTGTTTTCCAATTATTTCTTCCTTTCATTTTTCACTGACTGCAGTCCTCATCTCCTCCCATTTATTTAGTTTCATACAATGGACTATGCTATTAGTTGATACAGTGATTACACTCCCAGCACTGCAGTCAGTGTAAGGCTTAGAGAAGGTAGGAGGCAGTCATCCTTGAAGTGCTCATAAAGAGGCCACAACCTTCTTCACTCAGCCCATCCAAAGTTACATTTAATCATCAGCAAAGGTTCACATGCTCATAACCTCTTCACCAGACCCCTCACCTGATTTACAGCCTAGTTTTGGTAATCATCCTATGCAAATTCCCAGTCTTTTCTACTATGACAACTACAGCATTAACATTAACTGTAAGCCAAGATGCATGAATGCCTGGGCTTTTAAATCCTCTTTCTTGGTGGTCTGCTTAAGACCAACAAGCCCCAAACAGGTTACCCCAGACTCTTTCCATTTATTTAATCCGACAAAGCCACAAATCAAGTCTACAGGTCTTTTGGCTGCCTTGGTAACAACAGCTGTGCTTTAACATGCAGAAGATCTTTTGCTGACAAAGATGCAGTGTGGTTTCATGGAATATTAGAAATTTAGCTGACAATGATTCAGTGTGGTTTCATGGAATTACTATTATCATATTAGCAGCTTACAAAGTGGCTGCCCAGAGCTACAGAAAGCTGCTAACACGTTTCTATGCCAACATGATTTCCTTAGACTAAATGGATGTTTCTGATAGGCTTTAGCTGCATTAACATGACTTCGTCAAAATAAAAAGACAGACATTGTTCAGTTTCTTGTAACAATGCACAGAACTCCTTTTACTGCCATTTTTTACCTTGTATTTGCCTTGAACCCACCAAGCTTACATAACACCAATTACTTAAATACCTAATCAGAATCTGGGTAGGAGGAAGTAACTCCCACACCCTCCATATATAAGCTAATCAAAAAGTTGCTAAATCTGTATACTGCACTGCCACCATCTTACAATTATACTCTAATTTCCCACATCACATCTTTCATTTCTCAGAGAGCTATTCCTCTGACCCTGTGAATGCCTGCTAGGAAATTACACCACAACATTTACTGTGGCATTACTAATGTTGAATTCTGTATATTCAGTATTCACTCATGAAATGAAGTCACAGTTCTGTCCAGCTCTTCAGACACACAGCAGCTTTACAACAGTGTTTTCTTTAACAAATTCTTCCCATCTACACTTGCCAAGTGAACGGACTTAGGTATTTCTTAAATTTTGTCTAAGGTGGGTTTAGTTAAAAAGTAATATTCTCCATTTATTTAATAAAGGTACCTGAGACAATGCTGCACCTAAAAATTTCCATTCTTGCTTAGACTAAAACCATTCCGTCCATTTGAAAACCTTCCTTAGCAATGATTAGCCTCTATACTGTCTGTCTGTTACAAGTAACTTCTTGTGCACTGGCGCAAAAACATATTTCTTCTTTGAGCTCCACTGCTTTGACTATACTTCTACTAATTCTTCTACTACAGGAGAATTATCCTTCCACGTCCCTTGCCTAGCAGAATCTACAATAGGAATGGTGCAGGATTAACTCATTTTCATTAGAATCTTGCCTCAAAAAGAGAGAAGTTTCAACAAGAACTTAATTAGCCAAGAAATTAATTGCAATGTTTCCGTCCCCTTAAAGGCATGACTTCATGAAGATTAGGTTATGCAGAAAATTGTCTTTTTTTTTTCTCCTCTTAAAGAAAAAGCAAACCCATCTAGAGTTCTATGTTGCTGAGTCCTTCCCACCCTCTTCTGAAAGTAAATAGGTGAATAACGAACTCATAGTCACTATTTCATCTTTAGGCTGTGGAGAATGAGCTAGCAGTTTAACAAGGTGACAAATGCTTAAACATTTTGTTTGTTAGGAGCAAGTACAAAAGCTAGAAATGGCAGACACACTGTAAAAAACACACAACTACTGATAGTTTCTGACCAATTCCTGCCTCTTCCCTTCTTAAAATTTTCCATTTGTCCCCCATATGTGGTTCAGATACCAATGTCCTGTGAAATAATTCTGCCATTGGCTCTATTCATTGCTGTTTAGCATGAAATAAAAGCATTAGTTAAGGGAGACATCTGAAACAAATGGGACTATTTGGCTCATGGCTGCATCACAGCCCAACCTGACAGCAATTTCTCCACTACTTCAAATATGGTTTTAAAGGTCTCATAGCAAGCTTCAGATGAAGAGATGAGCACACAGTCCTACGAATACCTTGCTATCTAGAACTATAAAACGGCATGGTAGGTTTTTAGAGAAAAATTCATTGCTTACAAAAATGTCTCACACTTCTATGTGAAGTACTTTGCTGTACTAAAGCAATAAGCTCAGGGATGTGGCCTTGGCTTGTGAATGAATACAGGGAAAACAAGGTAACTTAATCAGAAGCCAGCACACAGAAACCCTGCACTGAAGTAATACAGCAGAAAAGGCAGAAACTTAACAGTTTCAAATAAGGAAAGAAACACAACAGAGACTTAAAGACAAATGTAAAGCTTTTACTCACAAAGTCGTCTTCTCCTTCATTTAAGTTATAGTTAGGCAACATAGCTCCTTCCATAGCAGAACTCTTGAATACACCTTTTATTTTGTTGCCTATTTTGCTGATCCCAAATGATTCTCCTCTCTTCTGTGTAGTCCTAGGATTACAGAAGCCAAAGTTCACTACACAAGGCATATATTATTACACAGCAGCTTAGTAGGCCATTGCACATCATTTACAGAGAGAGAAATAACTGTATAAACAAGTAGCCAATATATTTACAATTCCACTTAAATTGAAATTAATTTATGACAAATTTTTCTGTGATTGACCAGCAAAATTTCTTGATTACACTTTTAAGAGATATGGGATTCCCATAGGCTTAACCATGAGCAAACATAACACTCTTTTAATAGTACAGGACATGAATATAGGACATGAATAATATAGGACATGAATAAACAATTACTTGTTTTGACAGCAGGAACCGTGGTATTGCTACAGGCATGCACACCAAGAAGGTCACTGGTTCTGTTCTTTTCCATGTACTCATATTTAAATATTTATCTACTTTTGCCAAGTACTGTAAATGGTGTACTCGGATGCCCGTTTTCTTTTTTTTCCTGTACAGAATTTTACAAGCATGTAGCATTCAAGACAGATCTCAACTTTCAAACTTTAGGGACAGACAAAAGGAATGTGCAAGGAGCAAGACTGAGCATGAGAGAAAACAGATGCAATTGAAAAAACTTGGCTTGAGGAACCAGTCTGACTGAAAGATGAAGACTTTTTAAAGTCTTGCCACTTATGACAAAGCACCTAAAAAGAACAAGGTATGGAAAAAGAAAAATAATTGAGTGGAATGCAGTCTGCACTGAGAACACATTTTACAGCATTCTTACGCCCTTACGCAAGACCTGACACTGAAGATTATTTCTTACATAGAAATGCTAGTCATTCTGGAAAGAAAAATGTTTCTGCTGAATATGGAATCAGTCTGAGGGTACATGTCGTGTCTCAATACAGTTGATAGGCTAGTTAAAAAACAACACCGTGAACTACGGCAGCAAAGACTCAACTTTATAGACTACTGAGATAGAAAGCACAATTTGCATTTTGGTGGAAAAAAGAAAAAAAAAAATATATATATATACCCTAAGTGCTTCTTTTCCATTTAAAACAAAAAAGTTACTCACAACTGAACCGCAGTACCAATACAACAGTAAGCACCAGCAGGTAAAGCAGCTTCATCGCCCGTAAAACCATGCTGACAACATCAACTGCTGACTCAAAATGTCCATGTGCATGTTCCTAACAATTTTCCTGTTTACAGTTTTACCCGGACTTTATACATGACTAAACTTGTGTAAATAATACACTGTTACCAAATCTTCTGCTTTTCCTGTCTCATATATTATCAGCTCCATCCAAAGCAAACAGGCACCATCTATCTTATTTATCTCTGCTAAGCAAAGGTTAGCTTGGCTATTTGTAGTCTAAATCCATGTTTGAACAATTTTACTCAATTTTTAAACAACTTTATTGTTGTACTGTTTACACTTTACTGTGCTGCACTGAACTTTTCCATATTGAGGACCTGCCTGAGTATTCATAGAACCATAGAATGGTTTGGTTGGAAATGACCACCTAGTCTCAACTCCACTGCCACAGGCAGGGATGCCTCACTCTAGACCATGTTGCCCAAGGCTCTGTCCAACCTGGCCCTGAACACTGTCAGGGATGGAGCATTTACCACTTCTTTGGGTCAACCTGTACCAGTGCTTCACCACCCTCACAGTGAAGAGCCTCTTTCTTTTATCTAACCTGAACTTCTCCTGTTCAAGTTTAAACCCATTTCCCCTCATCCTGCTGCTACAGTTCCTAATAAAGCATCCCCCTCTAGCATCCCTGTAGGCCCCCTTCAGATACCGGAAGGCTGCTCTGAGGTCTCCACGCAGCCTTCTCTTCTCCAGGCTCAACAGCCCAAACTTTCTCAGCCTATCTTCATATGGGAGCTGCTCCAGTCCCCTGATCATCCTCGTGGCCCTCCTCTGCACTTGTTCCAGCAGTTCCATGTCCTTCTTCTGTTGAGAACACCAGAACTGCACACAATACTCCAAGTGAGGTCTCACAAAAGCAGAGCAGAGGGGCAGGATCACCTCCCTCGACCTGCTGGTCACGCTCCTTCTGATGCAGCCCAGGATATGGTTGGCTTTCTGGGCTGCAAGCGCACACTGCCGCCTCATGTTAAGTTTCTCATCGACCAACAACCCCAAGTCCGTCTCTGCAGCGCTGCTCTGAATCTCCTCTCCAGCCAACCTGTAGCTGTACCTGGGACTGCTCCAACCCAGGTGTAGGACCTTCCATTTGGCATGGTTAAACTTCATAAGGTTGGCATCAGCCCACCTCACAAGCATGTCTAGGTCCCCCTGGATGACATTCCTTCCCTCCAATGTATCAACCGAATCACACAGCTTGGTGTCATTGGCAAACTTGCTGGCGCAATCTCATTGCCCATCTTGCCAACAAAGATATTGAACAGGATCGGACCCAACACCTACCCCTGAGGGACACCACTTGCCAACGATCTCCAGTTGGACACTGAATTCTCCACGTGCAGCCACCCAGCCAATTCTTTATCCACTGGGTGGTCCATCAATCAGATTCATGTCTCTCCAGTTTAGAGACAGGGATGCCTCCAAAAGGTATTTTTCTAGAGCTTAAACACTGGGCTAGCAAAATACAAACCTTATTCAGGCAAAACCAGACATCTTTTCAAGTAGGTTAATACTAGAGACTTCTGGCTTGACTCTTGAAAAAGTTTTCTCAATTCCTGTGAAAATTCGGTCAAAACAGTTCTCAAGGTTTTGACCAAAACCATTAATCTGCACAAGCTCAAAGATGTGGTAAGAGTACTCCAGGCTCAGATCAGTTATTTACTGAACTGATCATGCTGCAGCTGAAGGAAGAATACAGCTCTGATTGTAACTTCAGTACCAAAGTATATTGGGCCAGGACTCAATCTGAGAGCTAGAAATCACCCTTTCTTGACCCCGTGCTGAGCCTAAAGATTATGCCTAATGAAATAGCAATCACTAAACTGGAACAGGTATAAAGTGATAAACAAGGATGGGATTCTCTTCACAGAAGGAGACAAACTCAGAACAAACACTGATGGATAAGAACAGACACGTTGGACAACATATGGAGAGAAAATAGGACTGGTCTGGCAAAAATCCTTAAGCAAGTATGCAGAGCAAACCAGATTAGATAAGCATGAAAAAAATCTGTGGATGTTAACAGAGAAAGACAACAGGGTGATCCAAATTTTTAAGAAGCTGAACAAGAAAAAACAATATATACAAAAATAGGTATAAAGATGAAAACCTAATACATTCACTGGCTAAGTAGAAATGGGAGAAAGAACTTGAAGCTAGGTTCATGGCATGAGGGAAGAAAGAGTAGAGGAGGTGGCCAGTTTAGAATAGAGACCAAGTCTTTCCAAGACCTGTCAACTGCTATTGCCAGCAAAGATCTATACAAAACTCATATCACACCTTCTAGTGCTGATCCAAGTAACAGCATCATTAGACCACAATTCTATAGTTGCTTTCTAGGTAGGGCCCTGCATGGATAGTCTACAGGCTACAGTATTCCTGATCAATGATGTAACAAGAGGTTGGAATACTTGGGTTTTTATTTTTAAACACTTCAGAAGTCACGCATATTTATAATTAAAAAATTACAATTGTTCACACCAAGGCTGGGAATTACAGACCAAAGATTGCATTAGTGCCACTATCCACTGTGGCATTGTGGAAGGCTGCAAAATAATTTTCCCCTAGTATCCCTGCTTCATTCAGTTCACTGAACAGTCCTTTGCAAGTGATCAGCCAGGGCTATGCAGCTCAAGAATACTGTGGTGAACCTCTGTGGGTCAAGAGGTTACCAGATGAGTTTCACGTATCAGACAAGCTGGATATTTACATGCATGTGAAGCTGGAATGTTATTTTCTTTTTGCTAAAACTCCTACACCCAATTAGGAGAAATGCTGAGAGCAGAGAGCTGCATTAAAAATAAATAAATAAATCAATCAATGAACTGCACTTGTATCTCAAGTACTCCTCATTGCTCAACAATCGAGCAAGTTATAACTGAATACTCTGAACTGGCACACAAAAGATAAAAAATGTCTTTATACCTTGATTCCTGACCTGAAAAATGAAGTTGATAAAATTTCCCTCAAAACTCAAGAATGCTATGAGTAATACACATAATACTGATGTTCTAATAAATTCTAAGGAAAAACCCATAATGAAAATATTGTTTTCTGAGTTTGGACAGCATGTATTTAAAGAGGCATGAATAATGATAAAACAAACACTGACAGCTATTAAGACATTGATGAGTGATCATAAACTACCTAGAACATATTATAAAAAAATAGTATAAGTTGAAATCAAACTTGCAACAGTCACAAGAACAGCTGCAGAGAGAACTAATTTGGTGGATTGCTGGTTTTGAGTGCTTGAAAATATTCATAGAATGTTTGTATTTGCATGCAACATTAAGCAATGAACACCCTAGATACAGCTATGCAACAAGCAGGTAAGCTGATAAAACCTCAAATAGTATCCGGAAACGTGACATGTAAAGGAAATTTTGGAGGAGTTAGCAGTCTTGGGGAAAAGAAAAAAACAAGCTTCAAGTTATGCAAATATATTCCAAAGCTAACAACAACAAACAAACTGCTAACAGCAAACAATATTAATACATTGCAAACTTGTGAAATTAGTAATTGAGCAATTTCTAAATACTTGTGGAGAGGACATGGGGAGTAAATCTTATTGTGGTGAGAAACGCAGTTTAGTCCAGAGAAGACATTGAGATGTGTTTTTACAAATAAAATGGACAGGTAATTACTGTTGTAAAGGCTGTGTGATGCAGTCATGATAGATGCAGCATAACTAACACACAACATTTATTGAGTGTTAGATTGACTTACCGGAAGTCATCCAAACTCAGGCTACTTCTGCAACAACAGGTACATAAATTACCTCAGCGCCCAGGAGAAAATAATGTTAAAGAAGAAAATCAAATTTGACAGATCTATCCTAAACAAAACTGAATAGGCTTCAACGATCACTACAGATTAGTAAAAAACATGGCACAATAAGGAGCTCCTGACCTAAATCCTAACAAAGTGCAAAGTGAATGGTACCTGCACATTTCATGACCACAATCATGGCCTTTGAATTCAAAAACCACCATTACTGGACACGTTCAGGTTTCTCTGACATTCATCACAAATGGCTATGATTTTATAGAGAATGGCTGTCATTGATAAAGTTACCTGCAGTACCAAACAGACAGCTTTTTCTATAAACTATGTTCGGAAGTCATCTAGGAATCTAGTTCATTCGGCCAATATAAAGAAAAGGCTGGGGACTTATTTTATGTAATACCACCACCCCCTGTATTAGATATAGTAAAAAACACTGTTAAAATCTTTTTCATTATAATTTCACAGCTTTTAAAAACTGTCATGTATTTTTGACATTCGATATAACCTGGTACCCAGAACCAATGCCTCAGCCATCAACTGAGTAATTCCAACCAAGATTTTAAATGGATTAACCATAAATGCAGTCACCACACCCGTGATTTTAATTGACTGGAGCTACTGAATTTGGGATAAACTGATATGGGATTAAAACATCCAAATTTTAGATTTTGTTTTACAAGAGGAACTAATTCTAAGGCATCTTACAGTGTCTTTAGTCAGGTTAACTGTGAAGCTGGAAACATAACCTACCAAGTTGGAACTGATGGTGACAATCAATCAGATTGTGCACTTCATCTTTTACTTGTCTGAATTTTATTACTGTCCCAACAATGACAAATGAGAATGCATCTATTTTGATACATGGTCACGATGTTTAGTAAAAAAGGCATATATACAGGCATCCAGAAATCTGAGGGTTGATATCATATAATGGCTTTTCTTCTTCGTATTGTTAGACTTCCAATACAGATTACCTTTAAGTAATGTAGTAATGCATTATAAATACATAAATAAAAGAGACAGAGAGGGAATTCTTTTCCTCTCTTCCACACACCCAAAATTAAGTCACCAGAACTGGAATTTAAAACATCAGTTTTTATTGGCCACACACATAAGGCATGAGGTGGAAAATATCAGTTATGGAGTTAAACTGTTGACAGCCACAGCTAGCTATCAAGTTCCCAGAATATCCTCAATGTGGCTTCTTCACACTCCAGAAATACTTGGGACTTCTCATGTCCCTTGGGAGTTTTCATAGCACATTATTTGTCCTATTTGTACATGAAAAGCTACAATTATTTTGCACAGTTCAATGTGATGCAAATGAGAAATTACACAGAGATAGTCACCTCTTCCCTACCTTCCCGCTTGTAACCGCTCCTTGATTTTGTCTTGCAGCAAATGAAATCTTTCAACAGATTACCCACATAAACATGCCACTGGGATTTTATATCTGTTACTTGATCTGACTTTTTAACCAGCAGTTACACTCCCAGTTCCCCTACCAAAGGATTAAAGATATGGAGAATAAAACTCTTTGCATGTAGTTTTTATATCATATAATTTCTAATGCTAGACTAGGGAAGAGAAGGCAGGATGAGGTATGTGCATATGGATAGCATCTGGAATACTTCCATAAGTAACTTTTTTTTTTTTCCCCTTGGCAGTGACTCTGTACCACATTCTGCTGAGGGAAACACCAAAGCAACAGGCAAACTACATGCCTATGACCTCAGACAGGAGGCCTGTTTCATGGAAATAATCACTGAGGCACCACTTCAGGAACATACTGTATCGCGTATTATAAGCCAGCATATATACTTAGGGCATTCAAATTGCTCTAAAATGTAAACCAGACACATTTTCAAAATTTGCTTATTTTGTAGCCAGAGATGTATTCAAAAACTCCAGGTAGAGACTGCCCATAATTTCACTCTTTCTGGCTCGGAAAGCAAAGCACCAGGGAGGTGGCCTTAATCTTTTCATACTTTAACAAGATTTAAGAAGTGTATGACAGGATACTTTCAACCCTTGACATGAATAGCTTGGGGAAAGATACCAGAAGGCAGATATAAAGGCCTGGATGAAACTCTGTAGCCATCTTCAACAGAAGCTGGAGTGTCTTTTAAGGTCACCATTCCTAATGGACTGCCACAGAGGGAAGAAATGTAGCTTGCTCTAGCTGTCTTCTACGCCTCTTTGCTAAGAAACAAGCTGGTCAGCACCAAACTGACCAAAACCTGAGTCCTGGATCTACAAAAGCTATAAAGACTACATAGCAGATATCACCCACGGAGATATATTAAAGGGAATGATCATGTAGCTTTCGAAGAATGTTAGCAGGGGAGAAAGGGATCTCACAGTAACGCACCTCACAGGAGGCTGCAAATCAAGAGGGCTGCTACTGCTCCCTAATGAACATAGAAAAAGTTAAATTAATTGCTGTTACTCCTCTAGAAGAGCAATCTAAGATGATAAACACCAGCATTTTCTAAGTACTGTGGATCTTATTTGCTACCAAGAAAAAAAGCGTATCCAAATTAAAGACTCTTTCAATGAAGTTTTCCTTCTTTTGGCTAGACCATAAGAACAACTCAATTGGGCTAGTCTGACTGAGCCATCCAGCACAAGAGGAAAGACAAGAAATTACAAGACCTTAAGCTTAGTCAACCCAACCCCACAGCGGAAGATTGCAGATCCATACCATAGGAGATGATTCTCTTCTCTACAGGCCCTAAGGAACCTGAAAAGTGCTCTGTAAGTACATAGCTCAAATCCAGACACAAAGCTTCTGACACTATACTTCTGCAATGAATGGGGAAGCTGGGGGACAGAAAACACACTTGACAGACAATCCTCCCTGTCACAAAAGGAGATTCCCATTGCATGACCAGGTTGGTTAGATGTAGGGTACACTGTACATACATACACTGTAAAACCCAAAATCCAGGATCATCCAGCTCTGCACCAACAAAATGGTATTACACATATATAAAGTCAATTAAATGACCACTTTATTTCCATGTTATCTTATTCTCAATGTACATTTGTTTTCCCCTCCCCTCTTCAAATGTTGAGGTCTTAATCACATTTGAAGTTCTTTAATGTAAAACACTTCAAAGCAAAGAGACGTCTTGTATAATAATGCTTCTTCCTTCAGTATGTAATTTGTCCATTTAAAAAGTAAGAGCTAAAAATTTAGTCAAATTTGTATCAGGCAGTAGCAAAATTCCTATTTTTTAGTATTTTGATACTTTTAAGTAAAAACCAAAAAACTACTTAAAGATTCTACCATACCCACCTGTTGAACTTTGAATTGCGCGTTGGTGACTCTGCTCCTCTTAAAAGATGTCTGAAGTACTACAAAAGCAAATAAGGTATCAAAGAAAACACCAGACTAACTGAGGCAAAGGCTACTATGAAATGACATAGCAAAATTCAGGAAACCAAAACAGAAGTAAAAGGTCAGCTGACCATAACCTAGCAGTTAGAACATTCATCTGAAAAAGGACACATCAAATCTGCAATACATGCTCTCGGGACTGCTTATTTTACTTTACACAGTCTTGTGATTAAAAAAGTAACAAGAAAACAGAAATAAAACTAAAATTAAGCAACAAAATCCATGTCTCCTCCTCATTAGAAAAATCAAGCATTTGAAGCATTTTAGCTATCATGAGAAAAATTACCACCAACATTAATTTTCAGAAATACACTTTATTAAGAAGAAAGACAAGTAAGTACCTACTGCTAAGACACATCAATATATTCTACCTCAAATAAATGGGAGAAGTTTAACATTGAACCTGATTTACACACATAAATTCAGACTCACCTCTCTGTTTCAATTGTTTCCTATTAGAAAGGCTTTAGGCAGCTACCAGTGAGGGAGAATTTTATTTTTTTAACTTTCAATCACAGAACAATAATAAATGCCAAGTAAATTGCTTTGAATGCCTTTAAGACTACTCTTCAAACCTTTCGCACTTACCTCATCACTATGACAGAACATAGGAGTGAAAACATTCTCAAGTAGAGAAAGTACATGCTCATAAGCTTCAAAAAGACACCTCATAGTTTGAAGTTTCACAACATCCATATATGGGCCCTCAGCAACTATAAACAAAAAAATCACAACCATAAATAAATATATCTATATATAGGCAGATGAAGTTTGGTTTTTATCTGGTCTGAGTTATTTGCAAGCTACTGTAAATCCGACAAACCAGAAATATGATTCTATGATTCTATAAACTGACAAAATGAGGACTAAGCACAACACAGCAAGTGGCCAACAATTTTTAAAACAACGACGAACATAAAGATTGGTCATATTTAGATGGATTGATCTTCACTTTAGTTCAGCTTGCTGTTTAAGCTCCAGTGTAAATTATTCCTTTCAAATTCAAACTTACTTCTTTGAATCTCTTCCACAATAAAAGGGTCAAATCTAATTTTGTCAATGCTTTCATCCAAACAGTAAGTTTTGTAAATTTTCTGTACTTCCTCATGAAGAGACATCTTTTCAGTATCTGACAGTTCTGGTCGCAAAATTCGGTCATTGAACTCCTCTGAGAAGTAAAGGAAAGAAAATGCATTTGTGTATCAACTTGGCAAGCAAACAACATCTTGAAGCAATCTATAACCTGCAACAATTACTATTTTACAAATAGAAATTTTTAAAATTTTCAAATTAATAGAAACCTAAGACACCTCAACATCATGTAAGAAGTAACTGCCTTCTTATTAACTATAATTCAGACTTGTTCATAAAATTATTACTAAAAATATATTGCAATTAAAACTAATTATTCCTTACCACAGTAAGGATAAATCCATGAAGTTGCTCCTGGAATAAGAATGAATTGGAAGAATGACTTTTTTTTCTTCCTAAACTGCCAAATTGTAGATTGCAGTTTTCTTTTAGCACGATTTGTGAGGGTGGGGACCCTGGGCCCACTGTGGGGGAGGATCTTGTTCGGGACCACCTTAGGAACCTGAAAGTATACAAGTCCATGGGACCGGATGAAATCCATCCAAGGGTCCTGAAGGAGCTGGCAAATGAAGTTGCTAAGCCACTGTCCATCATATTTGAAAAATCATGGCAGTCAGGTGAAGTTCCCCATGACTGGAAAAAAGGAAATATAACCCCCATTTTTAAGAAGGGGAAAATGGATGAGCCAGGGAATTACAGACCAGTCAGTCTCACCTCTGTGCCTGGCAAAATCTTGGAGCGGATTCTCCTGGAAGGCATGCTAAGGCACATGAAAACCAACAAGGTGCTTGGTGACAGCCAGCATGGCTTCACTAAGGGGAAATCCTGCCTGACCAATCTGGTGACCTTCTATGAAGGGGCTATGGAACTGATGGACAGGGGCAGAGCGGTTGATGTCATCTACCTGGACTTAAGTAAAGCCTTTGACACTGTCTCACATGACATCCTTCTCTCTAAGTTGGAGAGACATCAATTTGATAGATGGACCACTCGGTGGATAAAGAACTGGCTGGATGGCCGCACGCAAAGAGTAGTGCTCAGTGGCTCAGTGTCCAGCTGGAGACCAGTAACGAGTGGTGTCCCCCAGGGATCGGTGTTGGGACCGGTCTTGTTCAACATCTTTGTGGGTGACATGGACAGTGGGATTGAGTGCGTCCTCAGCAAGTTTGTCAACGACACCAAGCTGTGTGGTTCGGTTGATACATTGGAGGGAAGGAATGCCATCCAGAGGGACCTTGACACGCTTGTGAGGTGGGCTGATGCCAACCTGATGAAGTTTAACCATGCCAACTGCAAGGTCCTACACCTGGGTGGGAGCAATCCCAGGCACAGCTACAGGTCGGGTGGGGAGGAGATTCAGAGCAGCCCTGCGGAGAAGGACTTGGGGGTGTGGGTTGATGAAAAAATGAACATGAGCCGGCAGTGTGCGCTTGCAGCCCAGAAGGCCAACCGTATCCTGGGCTGCATCAAAAGGAGCGTGACCAGCAGGTCGAGGGAGGTGATCCTGCCCCTTTACTCTGCTCTCGTGAGACCTCACTTGGAGTATTGTGTGCAGTTCTGGTGTCCTCAACATAAAAAAGACATGGAACTGTTAGAACAAGTGCAGAGGAGGGCCACGAGGATGATCAGGGGACTGGAGCACCTCTCGTATGAAGATAGGCTGAGAAAATTGGGGCTGTTCAGCCTGGAGAAGAGAAGGCTGCGTGGAGACCTCATAGTAGCCTTCCAATATCTGAAGGGGGCCTATAGGGATTCTGGGGAGGGACTCTTCATGAGGGACTGTGGTGAGAGGACAAGGGGTAACGGGTTCAAACTTAAACAGGGGAAGGTTAGATTGGGTATGAGGAAGAAATTCTTTACTGTGAGGATCGTGAGGCCCTGGAATGGGTTGCCCAGGGAGGTTGTAAATGCTCCATCCCTGGCTGTATTCAAGGCTGGGTTGGACATAGCCTTGGATGGCAATGGTTTAGTGTGAGATGTCCCTGCCCATGGCAGGGGGGTTGGAACTAGATGATCTTAAGGTCCTTTCCAACCCTTACTATTCTATGATTCTATGATTTCCAGTTCATGCTAAACACACACAGAGGCCCATTAGCCCTTTATATCAGTCATATGCCTATTCTGCTATTTCATTCTTAAGACCAAATCCATTAAAGATATTATTTAAGAACATTAAATTTGAACATATATAGAACTAAATATTCTATTCACCACAATTATTGTATAACCACACTTGATTTATTGGCCCATCCCACGAACAGCACGACTACTGTCCAGAAAGAAGGGAAAAATAAGATAGCGTTTAATTCATTTTTTAATTAATACACAAAACCAAATTTCTTCAGAAAAAGAAAAACCTACCAAGACCTTTCTGGATTTTTTTTTGTTTGGTTTGTGGTTTTCGTTTGTTAGTTTGGTTGTTTTGTTGTTTGTTTTCCCTTGGAAAGTGCTTCTTATCCAAAGTATTTCTATCAACTCAAGAACCACCTACAGTACACAGTTTGGGTCAGCATTAACTTGAGGGAACTAAATCTCATTCTTTGCTTTATAGGCTAATACACAGATTTGCCATCTATAAGAATGCAAGAAAGGAAGAAAATGCTGAGGTTTGCCCAGAAAAAAAGATTGATCATAGGCAACAGCCACAGTCTGAGCAACCTTCCTGCTAGAGGAAGCAGCTCTACAGAACTCCAGAAAGGTCATCTTAGAATGCTCTGCAGGTACCATCAGCACTGGACAGGTAACCAACCACTTTGTTGGATTTTTAGTGAGGAGATGAGCTTTTCTGACAAAAAGCCAGCATGTCTGGAAGGATTACGAGCACATGACCAGCATAAAGATTATTTACAATTCTCTTATATAATCATTAGTGATTTATGCAGTATTTTATGAGAAAGCCTGTCAATTTCACATCTTCTTGCTGCATGTATGAGCTTGGAATATGAAGACACACCCATTACTTCCCATGCAACATGGAAACACTTGTTTATTAAAAACAAAACATAACATTCTTCTGCTAAGTCAGTAACTGACTACTAGTTGACCAAAAAAAAAGTTTAAATGAACTACTCTAACTTACAGAAACTTCACAGAAAAACTTATAATTGGAAAGTAGGTGGCTTTTCAAACAACACAGGTGCAAAGGTAAAACCAGATGCATGCTTCGTAACCGAGGTATGGGTTACTGAACAGAAGGTTTCAAGACCTCCAGTGTTCCTGCTATGTTTCTGTTATTTACAGAAGTCAGAATTTTAGAGCAAAAGAATACGAAACTTTTAGTGATAAACAGGCACTTTAGAAATACTTCAGCAACCATGTATTAAAAAAATGCAGCCGTACTTTTCAATGCCTAGAATTTTTTCTTCTAAGAACATTCATATTTTAAAACATACAACTTTTAACAAATAAACAGAAATACAATTAAGACCTACAGTCCACACCAACATTAGTGTCAAGATTAGCATTCAAGGATCAGGGCATAGCGAAGTAAGTGAACAGAGATTCTGAAAGGTAATCTCTTGCTTAACAATGCTGTGTAGTTCTGAGACTGAATATTCACTTGAACTTCCAAATTCTTAAATCTTTAAAAGAACGTCAAATACACCTCAGCACACATACGCAATCTTACCTACGGTCAGGCAGAACTGCAGCACGTGGACTGCCCCTTCCTGTTTCAGAAAGTTCATAAACCGAAATAAAAGGTCTTGTTGATCTCTGATCTCCTTTAATTCCAGTTTCAGTACCTTAGTAGGTTAAAAATGCAGTCAGCCAGTTTTCAAACTTTCAATGTACATAAATAATGCAAAAAGTTGAAGGTAAAACAAAAACAGCAGGTAAAGTAAAACACTTATTCAAAACAGGAAAGGAAATGAATGTTGCCTTTGCTTACAGACGGTTTTTTATTTCTTGGCTCTGCAAATTTCTGAAGGAATGGAACCAATGAAGAAGTGGGTTCAGTTGCTTTCTCAGGCTGCAGGAAACAAATTGACAAAAAGACAACTGGGTAAGAAAGCTTCCTAAATGGATGAACAGATTGCAATTGCTTTCACTTTGTCCATACTCACTGGACTATCATCAATGAAGATCAGCAGCAAATGGTTGACTGTGTCCTGCAGAAAAGCACAATTAAAACAAAAAAAAAAAAATCAATATTAAACTCACCAAATTCGATTAAAATCATTTCACTATGTTATGCCCAAGTTCAAACCTGTGAGTAGACAACTACTCAAAAAAAACCAAACCAAAGCCTGGGAACACATGTTTTGAGAATTGATCTTCAACAGTCCCTTCAAATATTTGCATGTCAGGGAATTTCTGAAGAGATCTGCATAGAAGTGTCCTTTACCCAGTGGAGGAAAGCTTTGCAAAGTATTTTTACTGTTAGTGCAGATCTAATGAACTACTAATACTTCCACAGCTACACTACTTTCTACTTGCAGCTAAGTGATACCTTTGTAAGTATTGCAATTCTGCCTATTAAAATACATGCATAAATAAAATCAAAGATGGCAGCCTTTCACCTTCAGAAATAAATGGCCTCTTATTTGCAGAACTGAGGACGAAAGAAATGAATTCAATACAGATGCAAAAAAGGCTGGTTTACTTAGACTGGTATAAAGTTACATATAGCTAGAGTTCAAGTAATTGTGCCTTTGTTTAAATGTAGCTACAGAGATTTGAAAGTGCTTAAACTAGCACAGCATTCTCCCACCTTACAGGAATTTAGTCTTTCATTAAACATACATTCTTAAGACACCATGCCAATACTGTATTTTAGTCAGTTCAGTTAGTTAAGCACTAAAACCAGCTGTCATGAACAAACAAAAACATTGGCCACATGAATTTTTTCTTTTACCCAGTCAAAATACACAGCAAGTAAGTCATTGTGCATCATTTGCTTTACCACAACATACGCAGTAGAAAAACAGTAATACTAAATTATTCCTATGCTCCAAAGTCTTACAGGATCAGCTAAGAAATCCATTGAGGGCAGGAAAACAGAACCAGGCAGAATCTCTCTTATCAGAAGAGCCAGGGATCTAAAAAGGGGGAAAAAAAAAAATATTAAAAAATGAGGATTTAACAATACCTTAAAACATGCTACTTTTAAGACCAATCAAAACACTTAGAAGCAAAGGGATAACAAGGGATGAGGAGAATAACTTTGGAGTTCATTCTTTCACTCCCCAAAACTGTGGTATTACATATACACTTTAAAGAATACAATTCTAAATAACTTCCATACCTGCATTCTGTTGACTTGGGGGGCAAAATATAAGGAAAAAGCAGTTCAGTAAGTTTTCTTAAGTAGTGAAGTTCATCTCTACGGCTTCTCAAAGCAACATGGAGTTCTGGTCCATATTCTTCTAAAGCAGCCTGCTGCAGAAATTCCGTATTTTTTACTGCAAGTAAAAACCAGCATTAGAATTGTTTCAGCTTTTTCTTGCTGCGAAACAGGAGGCAACTGCTTTCCATAGGAGCTAAAAAGTTCATTCCAGTATACACCTGCCAAAGTGAAACAATGTTGAAACTTTACAAAAGAACCTTGGTTTAGACCTTCAAGCCTGGCTAAGTAAAAGTAAAACTACACAGTGAAATAAGAATTCCTAGACCAAACAATTGCATTTTCCAGAACGTTTTCTCATTTATAATTATTGAGGAACTCAACATTTTGATTCTTCCAAAAAACTTCATTGCCCAAAGTCTGCTCCTGCTTGCTTTTCTCTTGACCTTCT
Source organism: Amazona ochrocephala (assembly GCA_039720435.1). Lineage (NCBI taxonomy): Eukaryota > Metazoa > Chordata > Aves > Psittaciformes > Psittacidae > Amazona > Amazona ochrocephala. The sequence goes on from CM077878.1 coordinate 52,744,443, forward strand.
TCACGGTCTCCCATTTATTGGGCTTCTACCTACTGACTTGCCTACAACACAGTTTGAAACCAACTTAGACTTTTATTCGAGCCTGTTAAATGTTTCCTGCTTCTGTAAACAAATGTGGAGGAACCTGTGTTTTAAACACAGCATAAATCAAACCACAACCAGCATGCTGATCTGAAAGAGTGCTCCCTCATATGAACAGCTGTATAGAGCTGAAAGAATACCTCCTTTATCATATTAAAAAAATATACATACTAAACCAATGTTATACTCCTTCAAATCATTTCCAAAGGTAAGAACTGAACTGTAATAAATCACACCTAGCTGCACTGGCAATCCAGCACAGCTTTGTGCCAAGAACCACACTAGGCACAGGTCAAGCGCAGAATACATACCTGTTACCTAGAAGGTTAAAGCCTGTTTCCAGCATACTGAATTTAGCGAGCTTGTCCTTCGCAACCAAGAACTACAAATAGTACCAGCTGACATGGGGGATACAGGAACGTATACTGCCTGATTAATCTGCTTAGTTGGTATTATCAAAAGCAGAGAGGAAGAATATGTTCTCTGGCAAGGATAGGTACCTACACGATTCATTACCTATGCAAATAGTCAGGAATTACTAAAAGACGTAAGAGTAAGAAGAGCAGGAAAAAAGGAAATGCTTCTTAAAGCAATCATTTGAAAAGGATTTTGAAAATAAATAGAAAAGCCTAGAATCAACCAGCAAACAAAGCATGGTCTGAAAGCTGCCTCTGAACCATGCATTAGGGCGGCTGCTTTAGCAATGTTTACTAGACAGCACTACTAAAAGACATTTTCAGCTGCTACTTCACGTTTGTGCCCTCAGAGAACAAGTCTTTTCCTTTAAAATAATGAGGAAAATGGCAACATTTTCAATGATGTACATTTAAAGTACAGTTCCCTGCTGATAAAGAAAAGTGTTTCCAACTCCTTAGTAGAAATCAAAGGAAATACAAAATTTGGCGCAAGCAGTGCTGCAAGATAATCTAGTATCTTGAAATTGCTGTGCCACAAAAGACATCTAACGTGAACAGATTATGTCTTGTTATTCATGAGATTCATTACCTGCTACTCACAGGACCAATGGCATATATTTATGGACACCAAGCAGGCATTTTGAGGGAAGGGAAGAAAGTTCAAGACTCCAGTTAAAGTAAACATCTATGCTTAAAAGTTGAATGAAACCACATTTAGTAGATACAGCATAGTGGATCACAGCCAATGGAAAAAAAAAAAAAAAGAATAAAGATAGCTATTTTCCAACAGCAAGTGTTCTATTTTCTAAATATTTCTTCAATGTGCAGTTTTAACATAATTTTTACGTTCGGCTTGTGAAGATATTTTTATGTGGATAATAATTAAATGTGCTACTGCTCAAAGTCTCTCCATGGCTTGTAAACATAAACCTAACTTTTCAACATACTGAACAACTCCACCAACTGTTCACGTTAGCGCAAAGATGTGAAATCATTCTAGCCATAAGAGTTACAGTACACTACAAATCCTTTCATCTGCAACTGCTCACCTGGAATACAGAGGAAAAACTTTAAGAAGCATTGCTAAATGATCTCGGTTGCTCTGAATAGACAAAAAACACATGCCTGTTTACTATACAGAGAAAGAAACTCAGTATTTTTGATATGGGGAAATGAATATCAGTAACTTGGAGATTGTGTGTACTGTAACTTTTTCCCTAGCTGTCTTTGCAACCTCCAGATGAAAAAGCAAAGGGATGACTTTTTTTGTAAAGGGAATGCTGTGAGAATGAAAAGAGTTAGCAAATACAGTAACAAATTTACATAAAGAAACATTTATTCTTGCCCTTTGAAAATGCAGCGTATGAAGCCTTCACATTACCTTTCTGCCTGGCCTTGGCTATCACTTCGATGTGTTTCATTGCTGCCTTGAGCATTTTCTTTGTTACAACAGTTGGAATATCCACCTAAAGAACAGTTTTAAAATAAAACAAGAATTGCTTTAGGGTTTTTTTTTTGTTTATTACAGTCAACTACCAAACATATTAATTTGCTTATATGTCTCCACTCCAACCATAAAATACACCCTTAAGAAACAACCCATGATTTTTCTAGGTGATCTGACACTAATTCTGGTCAAAGCATGTAACATCATTTAGAACTAAATGCCATAAACAATAGTGTTAGAATATCTACTGCCAACTTGTTTCCATTAGGATTCTCCCATTGCAATAATTTAGTAATGTAGCTTGATTTCCAAGTCACAGTATATGAAACCCAGTCCTACATGAAGATTTGACCACAACAAAAGCAAGTTAACTATGCTGTGCTTCTCGTACTTGTGTACCTTGACCCTCAATCATGTCCACAAGGACTAAAAGCAAAGTGAAACCCTCCTCTCTTTATGTACGCAGAAAAAATGTCACAGCTCAGGTGATGGCAGAACCAAAAGAAAAATCTGAGTTTCTGACTCAAAACAACTGTTAGTACCAACAACCATACCATACGATCATAAACTGAATAAAAAGCACATATTTAACCAAGGACCATATCAGAGTCCTGAATTTCTGCTTGCCTTGGTGGCTGTGAAAATGAAAGGAGAATTATAGAACAATTCAGGCGCAAATGGACCTCATGATGTCTTAGCCCAACCTCCTGTGTAAAAGCAAGCTCAAATTAAGGTGTTCAGGGCTGTACGCACCCCCACATTGACAGCGACCTCCTCACAGGTTAAATGCTCTAGCCCCAACCCTCTCAGCGGCTCCTTGGCTGAACTTGCTCCACCCCTACCAATGTCTCTGTTGTAAGGGGGAGCTCAAAACTGGATACAGTATCCTAGATGCTGCCTAAAAGGCATGAAGTTAAGACAGACAATCACTTTCCTTGATCAATTGGCTCTGCTCCTGTTCATACAGCCCAGGACGCTGTTGGCATTCTTTGGCACCAGTACACACTGCTGGCTCATATTCGGCTTACTGTCTACCATGGGACCAGGCCCTTTGCAGCATAGTTTCTCTCCAAAGCCAGTCAGCCCCTGACTGTCATTAAGTGACAACCTGTACAGTTTCAAAGGATTCCTCTTCATTAGCTTCAGTAGTTTCCACAGAAGCTTACCTGGAAACTGATTTATACTTGGCATATTTTAAGCAAGGGCAAAAGATGTGTCAGAGAAGAAATACACAGTTGCATGTGTTCAAAACTTAAGACCTGGGAACAAGTTTCTTTCCTATACAGACTGTCCCTCCTCAATACTAAGTCAAATAATGACCTTAAGTAATGAAACAGAAGCTTGTAAGCGCTTCTTGTCAGACAAGGAAAGAGATAGTGTAATTGCAAAGGTCACCAGAGCCAAGAGAAAAGTTGGGGTTTTATGCATTCATACAAGGAAAATAATATGTATTTCTGCACACTCCCCAGTAATATCTGAGGCGCACAGCTATGACCTAATCTAGCCCGCCCAGACAGACTACTATAATTGACTAGAACTGCCTAAAAGCAGCGAGCTAAATTAAGGCCAACTCCTTTTTACAAGAAAAAGTTAAGCTCCTGCTCATCAATGGAGAACTCTGTCCTTTGGGACTCACACTTGATCAGGATTTTCAATAAATCCAGAGTTTAGAAATAGAAGACTGTTTATTCCTGCAGAGGTAAGCGAAAGAGCACAGCAAACAAATTATCACCGACACAACAGCAGGCACTATCAACTTTTGACAAAAATTTCAACCAGATACAGGGCTACCTACAGCACACCACACAAAGGGAAATGCTTCACTTTCCCTTCAAAAGTCATAACTAACCCAGAAATGGCCACAATAAGGAAAATCCAGACTCAGAGAGAGAGAAGTATTTCAGCATATACTGAAGAGCTGACTGGCCTAAAGCGCTTGTTTCTTTGTTCAACAACCCTGCCTCAAAACACTCACCTAGGCAGACTTAAACAGAAAACAAAGGAATTCTTTTCACATAAGTATGTTGTAATTTTAAGTCTTAATTCAAATGTACAAGATTCTTCGGCAAGAAAGTATAGATATAGCCTAAAAAAGGATAAAAAGTCTGTTTTTTTCTTACACATTCCCAGATTTAAAAAATTTATCTTTATTAGCTAGAACTGTTGCTTTCAAGCATTTAGTAATAAATCCAAACCAAAGTACAGCTGTTTGGCAAAGGTATAAGAATATTTTATTTTGCAATCAGTGATTAATTTCTCCTCAAATGGGGTTGTAAGAGACACTGTATCAGAGCTGAAAGGTTATAAAACACTCTGTCACAACCCTTTTCAGTTAAGAATTAAAACTTTAAACTGGGATTCCTAAAATGACAAGAAGTTAGTTATTTTATTTACAACTTGCATATGAACTCTGGTTTCTGCACACAACATTTTCAGTTGTATATGGATCACAGCTACTAACTGAGCCGCTTGAATCTGCATGTGGGTGTGCACACACAGGAACACTTGTTCAGCAGAAAAAAAAGGGTATGAGCTGAAAACAAGAACATAAGACGAGACACCATGCTCCCCTGCAGGGCTGAGCATGCCAAGTTTCAACTGTGCTCCAAAGAAAGTTACTATAAGCATCTTTTTGCTTGAGATATTTGTACCACTTCACACAAAAAGACAAAATAAATTACTCCGTAGGATGCACACAAATCTAAACATTTGTAAAGAGAAATTAATTTCTGTGATAATCTTTATTTTGTAGTGCCCCTGACAGTGCTTAATACTTTTAAGCTCCTCGAGGTTTTGTTGCACATACTGTCTACCCAGACAAAGAGAATTTAAGATATTGCATTTAATTCATTACTGCCAAAAGCAGATGTGGTAAATTAACACTCTACTTAAAAATGCTATAGCTGATATAACATAATTAATACCTTATTACATGATCAATAGAGGAGACATCATTTTCAGAATCAACAATGGATCTACGAACAAACACCTACATGTATTACAACTCCAAATGAAATATTAAGAGCTTGTTCTAGATTTTCACTTTGAAAGAATTACTTCAGTTTCACACCTCTATATAATGTCTGCGCGACATGGACATTTCCTAATCTTCCCCCATGTTCACTTGAAAAAGCAACATGCTTGAGTTAGAGTAAACAAGAAAGTCATCTGGATTTGATATATAACAAGGACAGAATCAGGCTATTAATCACTCATGACAGAGTACGTGTACAACTTGCAGCTCAAGAAATATTGCTGTTACTAAGGAAGGGAAAAAAGACACACATTTATGGTAGTTGCTCCAACAGAGGAGTGAACACTGAATAAATCTGGAAACTGAGTCAGTAACTCTTCTTGCTTAGGACAGCCAGAAAGTTAGAAGCAGTTCCTGTAAAACTGGCTTGAAGCTTTTTACCAGAAAAGAGAATATATGTGCTAATCTATTTAACACAGGGAATAAAAAATTTTAATGTTTAATCTTAAAAATGTTTCTTAAGAACTACATTAATGTAAGAATCATACCTGTTTTAATCCCTATAGTAAGCTATTCACTTAATGGCAATCTATTCTTTATAAACAATATAAGGGCCTTGTCTCCATTTAAAGAAGTCCAAGCAAGCAGAAGCTACGAGACAGGTACACTGCTGCCTTCTAGTAGTTTTTTTTTCCAGCAATTCTCAAAATCGTTTCCACTTGTATTAAGTCACTAAATCATCCCAAGGTTTTATAATGCCTTGCACTGGTGTAAAGTCCATCTGCAAGAATGAGAATGGTTTCAGTTGCAAGGGACCTTCAAAGACCACCTAGTACAACTCCCTGCTGTGGGCAGGGACATCTTTCACTAGATCAGGCTGCTCAAAGCCATGTCCAACCAGGTGTTGAACACTTTCATTGATGAATCTTCGAAGACGTTTTATAACTAGGAATAAGCTCATGAAGGAGGCAAGAGACACTTGAAAGAAGAAATTTAGACAGAAAACTGCCTATGCTCTCTGTAAGACTGACTTTGGAATCACCATTTAAAAAAATAAAGAACTCGTTACAAATGGGTATCAGTTATTTCTGATGGAAAACCAGCATTAACACCTTTAAGTCACCTTACCTTGTGAATTCTCCGAACCAATACAGATGCAAAAAACCGTAATGTGCCTCTCAGTTCATCCACTGAGGATTCATCATCGGTAATATTTCTGCAGTGTTGTAAAGTATGTCATGTAAGAAAACAGAATAAAATACATTACATTAACCCAACCACAATACATTTGGCACTACTGAAAACTGGAATGAAAACATTCAATGGTGACAGTTCAACTGGTATTAACTGAAATGAAAGCTACCAAGTGTGGGCAGAGAGTAAACAGTCCTCTATTCAAGTACAACACACAGCATTCCCGATATGTTTGTGCAGAGAACAATGGCTTAAGAAACATGTCAGTAATTATATACCAATTCCTGCTCTAATACACTGTCTGCATGATTCTGACCAAGTAAAATTTAACTCAGTTTCCACGTAAGTGAATGTTTCCTAGCTCAGTAGCATGAAGTGATACTGAATTAAAATTGACAAAACATGTGGAATAAGAGTTCTACAAGCACACACCCCAGATAAGCTAGTCAAAATTGGATTTTCCACACTGCATACTACAAGACCTTCTATACTCCAAGATTTAAAATTATTTTCATTTGTTTTAGTACAAATCTGGCTTTCTAAAACTCTTTTATTTGAGTGTTATTATAATATTGGTCGATCCTCATGTAGCTTTTAATGAAATAGATACACCCCTTGCATTTCAGCTCAGCATCTTCCAATAGCAAACTTTCATGGGTATTTTTTCAACAAGTTCTAATACTTAGATGCCACTTAATACACTAATATTTTCTTCGTAAATATAAAATTGAGTCTATTTCTAGCCTAAACAGAGATTGCCATCTCCTAGAAGAGAAAATAAATTGTAACACAGGAAACCGACAAATGACCTCTAAAAAAAGTTAATCTACTTTTTATGTAGCATGAAACATGAAACCATCAATTACAAAGAAAACAAAACAAGAACCTCAACCTGTAGCTACTTGGAACAAAATTGAAATTATTTAACATGACTTCTGCTTGGAAACAAAGAAATAAAGAAGAATTCAAACATTCTCAAATGGATGCATCAAAACATCACCTAATCTTTTTATCTGGCTTGCCAGTTTCCATCTGCTGCAATAAATTATGCACAATGAAATACCGTCATTAAAAACACTGAAAGTTGACTCAGGAATAAAAACACCCAGCTGCATGTCTTTTTGGGGAAAATGAATGAAAATGGAAAATACACTAAGTCTTAGATGCAGAAACTGCAACTAAACTGAGTGGACAAAAAAGACCATGATAACAGCACTCCACAAAATGCGACAGAAAGAATAAAAATCTGCCAGCATTTAAACACATATGGGCCATTAGAACATGCCCAAAGATACTAGTAAAACTGCATTATAATAGCTGAGTAATGACAAAGTTAGATCCTGCTTCAGCTAATGACCATTTGTGAACACTGTCACAGTCTTCAGTAATGAGTTTGCATATACAGTAAATGCAAACATTATCTGCATTTAAAAAAACAAACCACACAGCACAAGCAACAACAATACACTTGAAAAATAAAAATTTCATGCTTATAGCATCAATTTGCATTATTTATCATGCAATTTTTTAAGCCATGTTAGCTTGGGTTATATGCAGCATTCAAATGCATGTTGAATACAAACTGTGAGACACAGATACTGGTGACCTGATGGTCTAAGTATGCAACTAATTGCATGAAAAAGTACCTCAAAGAAAGCAGCCTGGCATAAGGAATACCGCCATCCTCCAACAGCCAATTATATGCAGGTAAGAATACCTTAGGGGAAGGTTTGGTTTGTTTTAAGATCAGCAGCTGACATTTTAGATGCAATATGGTTAACAAATACCCACACTTTCAGTGGAAGCTAAGGGATTAGCAAGCAAATTGCATGACTGTATTACTAGGATTTGACAGACAGCAGGATACACGAAGTAATTTGGACTGAGAAGCTTTTATTTTATTGACACTTGGATAACCAGCATCTTGCCTAATTCTACCTGGACATGAATTCGTGCCATGTACTTTCACAATGTGCCGTAGGTCTGCAGATATATTCTTTTAATCACAAGTAGACTGAAGACTACTAAGAAAAAGCATCAAGAACCTGTAAAATTTCAAATCTCCAGTGACCCAGTGGAAGCTTGGAAACATTTTTAAAATTGGCTCCATCTGCCCTAGAATTTGAGGGAAAACTTAAAACTACAACTGTCTGTGTGATGGAGAGATTTGCTAAAGAATAAAAGGCTCAATCTGTTAATTTGTAAACAGTTACTGTGTCCAATGTCTCAAAAGAGATATACCCAACTGCTTCTGCATGCAAAATCTAATGGGAACTACTCATAAACGAAAACCACATACAAATACTAAAGTGATTTCCCTCCCCCCTGTCAATTATTCTTACCAAGTTTGGACAACTCCTATCAAAAACATGAAGAAAATAAGTTGCAAGCTGATGAAACTGAAAAACTATGGATTGTAACTCAACAAAAATCTTGAATTTTTCTTGCATTACTTGTATTTAAAATAGAAGCAGCTCCCTATGTGGAAACACTGGGTTTAGTCACTATCAAAGAAAAACAGTAATTTGTTACAAAAATGTGGCAATAACTGGATTCCAACCTAATCTGAGAGAACTGGAGTAGCAGTACCATCAATTACCAAAAAATTTAGTAAGCATAGAGTGAATCACTCAAACTTTAAATTGTCTTATCTAAATGAGGTTAGTACAAGCAACATATTACATTGTTTTACTGTACAGCATACACAATAGACTCAGACGTGTGTTTTGCAGCTCTGTGAATTTGGATTACTTTGAACTATGCTCTATTCTTCTCACATAGTTCAAAAAAATCTTAACACATAAATATTTAAATATAACCAATATAAATAGCTTGAAAAATACAAAACAAAATTGCATATAACTACCTAGCTCAGTAGAGTTCCCTGGATCTTAAGCACTAATCTTCATTCCCCTAAACTGATTCAAGTTCAGGGATGTTTGCCTCTAAATTTTAACTTGCTAATAAAATATTACAAATCCTTGCACATTTCATTAATGAAACAAACATAAAATACAGCTTTTCCCTACTTACAGCACTTTATTTCCTCCGTAATAAATCTATGATTTTATCCTGCAACATATATTCCTGGCTAGTGTTATACTTTCTGGGCTTCTGAGTGAGATACGTTAAGTTACATCTCTAATGTCGAGAATAGGCAAGGTGCTGCAAGACATTATCAGGCACAAAAAACTAAACACAGAGAGGCAGCTTCTGCACAAATTCCATTCACTTGAAGGAAGGCAACTACCACAATGAATTACGCCAAGACTATTCTGCGAGGGAAAGCAGCACACTGTTTTACCAACCTCGACTGGCAAACCTGAATTGCCTGCTGAGGGGTACTCATGCTGCTAAATAAGGATAGTCTGGATGCAAAGGCTTCTGAATTGTCTCTGTGAAAAATTAACTAGAGACAGTGAGGTTTCTTAGCTCAGAAAAAACACTTCATGAATGCAAAAGCTCCTCCTCCAGCGTGAGCTGACATATATGTGTACCTACATTGTCTGCATCAGAGAAGTCACAACTAGCATGCTCTACAAGACAGATCCCAAATGGCTGTCCACAGATACACAGTTCAGGCCTCCCTGCACAACTGTTGGCAGGAAACACAGCAAAGCACAGAAACACCTGAATGTCTAGAGCAAACAAGACAAGCTCTGACATTACTACCAGTATGTCTTTCAGAACCATGTTTTTTCCTGCAGAATTGCTCAGATAACACTGTACTACTGCTCACTGAACTCCCAAGTACTTTAGATTCAGGGAAAACTCATTAGGTCTGTTCAGCATGGTGTGAACTTATGGAGCTAGTTCAAAATCCAGAGGTGCAGCGATATTGAGTGATTTTACCTGTAAATCTCAAGATAGTACAGGAACATCTATACAGCTCATCAGAGGGCAAGATGTAGCAGGATTTAGGGTAGCTGGCTCCACATCATCCATATTTTGCACTTTTAGCTATGCATGTTATTATCCCTACCATACAATGTATTCCAGACTTCCAGTGTCTTGGGTGTCAGATTTAAGTAATGTGTAATCCAAGTTTCCTTGACAGTCCAAAACAAAGACATTGAAGACACCTTCCAATAGCCAAAAAATCCTAATTTCAAATTATTAAATACAGAAGATGGCTGCCTTACATTTGTTCCTTTATCAAACAGCTCAATGGAACATGCTATAGTTTCCTGTATTTGAAAGTTAAAACCCTCGAGTTTCCCAACTTTCTCATTCACAATACACGGTGCTAAAGCTCCCTCTGCTGTTTGCACAAGCAGTTAAGTTTTGTACTTCAGTGTATTCCTCACACAAAGATAGATGGGAGACAAGCAGGTGTTGGCAGGCATCGGCCACAATTAAAAACCAATCAGACAAAGAAGTTGGAAAATTTTCTGAAAATTTTAGATCCCGGGGACAGGAAAAGGCAAAAAACAAACAAACAAACAAACAAACAAACAAAAACAGTGTAAGGAAAAAAAAAATATAAATTTCTTTTAGCACAAAACCAAAAAACACTTCCATCCGATGAAAAAGTAAAATTCAGAGTAAAGGCAAAATAGTGTTCTAACACATTCATGCCAGCATGACCAATTAAAAATATTTGTAGCATCTTCTTACAAAGTACCCTGAAGCACTAATTAATACATAAAGGTACAAGGCAACAACCAAAGAATCATGCAGTCTTTTCTCTACACTCCATTTTAAAGTTAATTACACAGTACTAGTCTATACAGCTCAGCATAGCCCCTCACAGCTTTAAAACTCAACAAATCACCAGGTGTTCTGCAAGAAGGTGGCCACAACATGTACTAAAAATACCTTTTGTGTATTAATTGAAAGTGATTTTTTGGTTTTAAACTGTGAAGTGATAATTTTTTTTAAAGCAATAAGGAAGAACAGTGTGCTTCTAACCTGGAAATATAATCCCCATTTTCAAGAAGGGGAAAATGGATGAGCAGGGGAACTGCAGACCAGTCAGCCTCACCTCTGTGCCTGGCAAAATCTTGGAGTGGACTCTCCTGGAAGGCATGCTGAGGCACATGAAAAACAACAAGGTGGTTGGTGACAGCCAGCATGGCTTCACTAAGGGGAAATCCTGCCTGGCCAATCTGGTGGCCTTCTATGAAGGGGCTACGGAACTGATGGACGGGGTAGAGCAGTTGATGTCATCTACCTGGACTTGTGCAAAGCCTTTGACACTGTCTCACATGGCATCCTTCTCTCTAAGTTGGAGAGACATCAGGCGGACCACTCGGTGGATAAAGAACTGGCTGGATGGCCGCATGCAAAGAGTTGTGGTCAATGGCTCAATGTCCAGCTGGAGACCAGTAACGAGTGGTGTCCCTCAGGGATCAGTGTTGGGACCAGTCTTGTTCAACATCTTTGTGGGTGACATGGACAGTGGGATTGAGTGTGCCCTCAGCAAGCTTGCAGATGACACCAAGCTGTGTGGTTCGGTTGATATGCTGGAGGGAAGGAATGCCATCCAGAGGGACCTTGACATGCTTGTGAGGTGGGCTGATGCCAACCTGATGAAGTTTAACCATGCCAAGTGCAAGGTCCTACACCTGGGTGGGAACAATCCCAGGCACAGCTACAGGTTGGGCAGAGAAGAGATTCAGACCAGCCCTGCGGAGAGGGACCTGGGGGTGTTGGTTGATGAGGAAATGAACATGAGCCAGCAGTGTGCGCTCACAGCCCAGAAAGCCAACCATATCCTGGGCTGCATTAAAAGGAGCATGACCAGCAGGTTGAGGGAGGTGATCCTGCCCCTTTACTCTGCTCTCGTGAGACCTCACTTGGAGTATTGTGTGCAGTTCTGGTGTCCTCAACATAAAAAAGACATGGAACTGTTAGAACAAGTGCAGAGGAGGGCCACGAGGATGATCAGGGGACTGGAGCACCTCCCGTATGAAGATAGGCTGAGAAAATTGGGGCTGCTCAGCCTGAAGAAGAGAAGGCTGCGTGGAGATCTCATAGCAGCCTTCCAATACCTGAAGGGGGCCTATGGTGATGCTGAGGAGGGACTCTTCATTAGGGACTGTAGTGATAGGACAAGGGGTAACGGGTTCAAACTTAAACAGGGGGAGTTTAGGCTGGATATGAGGAAGAAATTCTTTACGGTGAGGGTGGTGAGGCACAGGAATGGGTTGCCCAGGGAAGCTGCGAATGCTTCATCCCTGGTGGCGTTCAAGGCGGAGCTGGACATAGCCTTGGACGGCATGGTTTAGTGTGAGGTGTCCCTGGCCATGGCAGGGGAGTTGGAACTAGATGATCTTAAGGTCCTTTCCAACCCTAACTATTCTATGATTCTATGAAATGAAGTTCAGGGTAAAAGAAGCTTTTACACAAGTTTTAAATAAGGCATATGTACTCCCAAAGAGTTATTAGCAAATCAACATATAAAATGAATAATCTAAAAGTGTTTTTATGTTGAAATACAAATTTCAGAACCACCTCTATCATGCCTAAACTATTAAAAGACCTGTTCTACTCTGCTAAGAGACAGCAACATGATGAAACCACAGCACTTAAAAAGTATGCTATGCATTTTACTGAAGAAACATAAATGTTTATTTTCAGGTGACTATTTCTTAAACAGTTTGACATATATTTATGATATTCAAAAATAACAACTCTTAGGTAAAGCCATACCTGTACCATGGATAAATGAAGTTTTCCAGCACCAATTCAAGCACCTGTGTAAAACAAAGACAATCAGATTACAGAACAGTTTACTGTAAATCCTTGTTAGAAGTTAAAAACACACCACCTTTCAAAACTCATAGAACATATTTGTTACATCATAGAACTTAAATGTATAAACATGTACATTATGATCCTATGGTGAGATCATTTTGCATAATAATCAACATACACACAAAACGATGGTTTCATCAGATATCAACATGAAACAGCTGCCACTAGTACTATCCACAACATGAAGCACAGTGCCATAGCCATTCTGTTAGGTGAATGCTATGAAAAACGTCATCTTACCTCAAACAGCCTTTCCCAAATTTTTCAGATCAGTTCCCCTTCTTTTATGATATAGTGTGAAATGTCCCACAGGCACAGCTACCCATCCTACACTTACACGCATCTTCATCCCTTTTTATTCAGACCTCTGCCTTTTCCAGCTCTCCCCCACCACCAAAGTGGAACAGTCAATCCTTTGATTTGTGAGCTCACCACTCACAAACAAAGCAAAAGGAGAATCCTAAAAATCACAGAATCCTAGAATGGTTTGGGTTGGAAGGGACCTTAAAGCTCATCCAGTTCCAACACCCCTGCCATGGGCAGGGACACCTCCCATGAGACCAGGTTGCTCAGAGCCCCATCCAACCTGGTCTTGAACACTGCCAGGGATAGGGCAGCCACAACTACTCTGAGCAACCTGTTCCAGTGCCTCACAACTCTTAGGAAAGCCATTCTCATTTCTACACATCCTGCACCACAGCATTCAACAGAGCCTGCCTTAGGGTCCAACCATCTCCTGAAGTCCCAATCACAGCAATTCCTTAAGTCCTTGTCCTACATGGATCCTCATGGCTTTTCCCCTCCTGCTCCTAGTCCCTGTATATCCCACCTACATGGATCTCTGTAGAGCATATTTTCCACCCTTTCCACCAAATCCATTCCTCACAGGTCAAGCCTGTGGTTGCATTTTCCATGACACAAACCCTGGGTTAATCACGAAGAACCAGTGCTGTTGCACAGACATGCTCTGGTTCAGCTTAGCTTTAAACATTACAGAAGGAAGGGAGGCATAGGAGGTGACAGCCCCTGCTCAAAGGACTGCCACCACCATATACACAAGGTGTACTCCTCATCCTCGCACTATGATTAGCAAAAAAAGAAAAACCCAAACAAACAAGAACCACCCCCCTGCCCCAAAAAAAAAAAACACCTTCTGAAAGGAAAGGAAAATGTCCAACAGTGCCAAGAAATAAAAATATGAGAAAGAAGACAGGATGAAGTTTGCTTGAGATTTCTCCTCCTTCGCTATAACCCAAGATGTCATCTGTACCACCTTCTCTTGTCACAACCTATCCCTTAATCAGTCATTGCTTTAGAGATCAGTTTGTCCCCAGTGGCATCAATGCTGATCAGGGTAGTAAGACAGAATACATGTGCTGCTCTGTGAGGCTGCTGTGCCGTACTCTACAGAAAGAAAGGTTTTGCAAAAGAAGCCACTGTGTTTGAAGAAAAATGTAAAATCTGTCTGAAAGGCAAGCTGAATGCAACAGCTGATGTAGAAGTGTCATTTATGAGAGTATTATTCTTCCCACAAGATTTGCCGCTGCACTCATTCACACTAAATGCACTGCAAGAATTAAGACTTATTAAATGTATGCTATTTTTAGCCTCTGCTCTACTCATGATTATAAAAGCACACCCAGTAAGATGTATACCATGGCCTTTTTAGTTCCTCTCAATTCTTCAGATTTCAGTAGCTGATGAATACTCTATTTCTGGTTTTACTACTAATATCGCCTATTCAAATTTAAGATGATTCTCCCTCTTTTGCAGTTGTTCCATTTCAGTGATTTTTCCTCACTTTGTTTTTAAGGGTGAAGGAAAAATTTTGTTCCTTTACCTTCTCTCTGAAGGAAGGTTTTCCAGTCTGGGATACCTTCAGATGTCTGTGTTGTGGACCATACAAAGTCAACATCTTTTCTCCTACCCCTGTGTGCTATAGCAGTAATAGATCTTGAAATTGTAACATGATCACATGTTCATGATGGATGGGTCAGATAAATGTTGTGGCACAGCCTCCTCCAAAAACATGACCCCCTTCCCCCTCCAAAAAAAAAAAAAAAACAAAAAAAAACAAAACAACCCAAAACCAAACAACAAAACAACCCAATTCTTAGATTTCTATTAAAAGCAGACTGGCAGGGTAGAGATAGATGAAAACAGATGCTTTATTTCCTAGTACAGAAGAGATCAAGAAATCCCAGAGAACCTTCTTCGGAAGTTAATCTTCAGACAACAGGAGGCAGATTAGATCCAGCTCGTCAGCAAACACAGACCATGGGACTTAAGAGCAATAGATCAGACTACTCAAAAAAATTTCCCTCATGCCTTCCATAGCAGTGCCACTACATAGACCACAAATCTACTCCATAGATATCTCAGCCTTGTCACAGGTACACAACTTTATTTTATTCTTGCATAGTTTCTAACAAAATAAACCTTTTTCAGGGCTCAAACTGCAGACTTTTACCAGGAAAATGCCTTTCAAAAGCAAAGGCCTGCAGAAAAACCCATACTGTGCATCTATCAAAGGACGCCTTTTCATTTTTCCTCCACTCTTGCTATGTGCCTTCCCATCGAGAGCAATGACAGCAGACCATCTTTCACTTGGAGTGACAAGCATACTTGGACTCCAAGCACAAGACAGTGTACTACAAGGGAGCATAATGCATGCCTCTTGGAAGACTTTCCTTTATCCAATGATACTACTTTTGAACTGTCTATCAGGCTTTCAGTGCATGTGCCACTGTTAACATAACTTGTTAGCCTTCTCTTCGCCTGCAGTCCAGAGGCTTCTAAAACCAATCAGAACTGTTTCCAACAGTGAGAGATCTTGTTCTTACTGCTAAAGCCAAACATGTATGGTTCTGAGAATCATCTTCCTGTGGTTATTACATCAGCAAGGAAAGCAGGAGGGATACAAGACCTGATGATGCAGCCCACTCCGGACAGGGTCTCCTTCAGATTCAGCTCATGACTGTAGTAACTGACTTCCAGTTGAACCATTCTGCAGACTTGCCAGCATTTCTCTTTTTATCTACTGTTTCCACAGCCACATAAGGGCTTTATGATAATGCTTCCACAGGACAATGTCATGCAGATAATCCCAAGAGCCAAAGACTCAGAGGCAACATACAGAGAGACAAACAACGGACTCAAAATGCACTTGAAGTCCACGTGTCACTGGTCCCGCTATCAGAGGTCAAGACAAGTTTGACTAGAACTCAAGTTCTCCATATAGCTTTAATGAAAAATGCCTTGATCATGGAGACATAGGAAGCAGTGCCTATTTGCACATTCACTAAACACACAGCATGGCAGAGGCAGTTATGTATGATGCTCCATTGCATCAAGGTGCTGTAGTGAAGCTAAAAGAAAGCTACAGTATGAAACTATCCACACTGCAAAATACAAGCACTCCAAGAATAACAGGCAATTGACTGCCAGTAACTGGAGTTCAAGGTCCACACAGTTTTCCCATGAACCCTACGAGCCTTCCAGACTGTATCAGTGTGATTTTGTAAGTCAGGAAAAAAAAAACCGTCACATCATCCACTGCACTTCAAAGCACTAGGAAAGCAGGACGCATGTACCCACTTCTATTCTAGCAACACCAACAATACTATTCAAGCTCAACTGATCACACTGTGAACACATGCCAACAGAGTAGACGGGACATCTCAAAGAATGACAGCTAATGATAAGCAACTTCCTTGTCTGCAAAGTATTATTCTCCAGATTTAAACACGAGTCATTTCATTTAAAGCCTATTTTTTAATCATTCTGCAAAATGACAGGTTCTTCTATGTCTGAGCAGCTTTGAATTGGAAAGAGATTACAAGTGTAAAACCAAACGCAGTATGTAGCAATATAAGCAGCAGCTGATGACAAGAACAAAGAGAAGCTGTTTTCTAGCATGCAGTATAACACTGCAAGCTAGTTGGTCTTTGCTGCCAAGACCAGTATTCTGTGGACTGTCATAGAACAGATCCCAGTAGTCAGGAAAAGGAACTGTAGTGCTGAGTGATGAATGGTTTAGTTACATGTCATAACTACTAGGCCGAATTAGAGTGGAAAGGAACAAGAATTTGGTAAGGAAACGACAAAGACTATTTTAGAAGCCTTAAAAGGCAGTATAACTACATAGCTGAGACCGCTTCCAGATGGCAGAACAAGCAATTTCCAACAAGAAAGCTACTGTGCTGCTAAAAGAGTTCAGGTCTGGCAAAGAGCACATTCAGACAATAACTGATTTCTTATCATCCATTTGTCCATTTCTTACTTTGAGAAGAGAGAAGGGGGAAAGAAAAAAAATTCTGGTCCCACAATCAAGTTAGGAATTAAAGAAAAATTTGAGATCAACAGACACTGAAACAAAATTCTACCTTAGGTCACTGCATTATTTTGTGCAGGATACAGCCCAAACTATCAAATATTGATAGATGCATGACTGAGGCAGTTTAGAGCTCAACCATAATAATAAATATAAATGGATAGGGGAGTCCAAGAACAGGTTTTTCTTATTGTTCTAAACCATGTACAGCAGCTAGATAACCAAACAAGACTGTGAAAGATTAAGAATTTGCTAAGTGAAACAAACTGCCATCACAATCCAAGAGACAAAAAGTGATTTGTGACAAAAAAGTTGCATTTCTTCTGATTTGAGTGTGTATTGAACTATTCCATAAGCACTTGAAAATATAAGCTTAAAGACTATACAACTGATTCAGATTAGAAACAGTTAGAAATGAGAACGTTGCCAAAATTCTTTAGCCTGCAAAGGAATAACTAGAAAAACTAATCCAGAGTTTAAAAATCCCATAATTATTCCAAGGACTTGTAGCATTTGCTTTCCAAAAGTGGGCTGCACTCACTCAGAATTTCATTAATCTTAATTCAGTTCTCACTGTATCAGCTTCCCTCTAATGCAAAACTAACCCACAAAAGAAAATAAGAGCAGTCTCTCCTTGCAACCTGAAGTAAGCTATCCAATTCCAGGCACACATTAACACACTGCAACCTCAGAGCAGAGCAAGATGCTCAGTGTGGGCAGAACCCCTGCTACCCTTTTAACCAATACAGAAGAGTCGCAGTAGGGAAAAACGCTATGAGACTTCTCATTCCAAACAGCATCCTACACAGGTGAAAATGCTGGCTCAAACAAACTGCTTGTCTATGTCTATCAAAGATAATTACTCTGGCCCGCTGCCCAAGGAAGTAAGCAACAGCAATCAAATACGAAATGCCAGATGTGCACCAACACATTTTAAAGATCAGTCTTAGAAGGTAGCTACTGTATCTACTTATACCTCTTACAAATAACACACTACAAAGAATGTTGTTAGCATTAAATTCCTATTTAAGCTGAACAGCAAAATTTCGAGTTCTCAGCATTTACCACATCCTTTGATAAACTGTTACAACTATTTGCTGCCCCAAATTCTAAAAATATTACGCACATAGAAGCATTTATTTTTACATTCTATTACTAAAACAGTAGGCTTAAAAAAAATAAGCCTATTGAAATTATATTCAGCAATGCTGTTATTTTAATATACTTAGCCCAAATTCTTTAAAAAATTAAAAGATTAATTTTAAAAGAATAACCGTTTGGTTCTGAAACTGCAGAGGAAGTCGCTACATTAAGTCAAAGGAAGTCAACAAGTCGTTACCTGTGGTTTTTGAAAACATTCCTCAACTGTCCATCTCACCCTTTCCTTAAGGCTTTCATTCATTTGCTGCTCTTGTTGTGGGCAAATCATCTCTTAACCTCCATTTCAACAAGCTAAGTAGAATAAAATCCTTAACATTTTGAGAATCACACATGTTCAATTCAAACTGTTCTTTCCTATATACTTCCCAGTTCACTCTGTGTTCTAGGAACACTACTACAGCAATAGTCACATCTGTGATAACAAATACTTCAACTTGCCTCTCTGCTCCCAGCATATAATTCTTTCAATTTGACTTTTACAGGAACAAGTTAACATACATGCGAAGTACATCTGAACTAGCTACTGAGCCAGAAGTAGTAGGTCTAAGAGATAAGTAATAAAAATTCAACTGTATTTCAATGTACTAAAGAACTGCTACAGTAATTACCTCCGAGAGTGATGCATCCACCTTGGAAGGCACTTTCAGATCCAACCATGGCTGATAGTTTTCCAGAAGCAAAGTAGGTCTGTAGGAGAGCATGGAAAAGTTGATGTAATAGTACTTCACTGAAAGCTTCCTACTGCTTTGTGCAAATGTAAGAAATACTAAGCTTACCGGTGCCACGTATTTAATTTACCTGTGCCTCTTGCATTTGACCTTGCCACATACAGCACAACTGTGACCATGGGGAAATAGCTCCGGCAATTCTAATTGCTAAGAGGAGACATTTGGACAAGTTTATATTCTTCAAAATGATGACTTGCTTAACACACATTTGTGAACTTCCTTTTAGAGCATACAGAGAACTGGAGAGCATAAAGACAAAGTTGTTCTACAAGCAGGAAAATGTGATAATTAGGCACAACATGAGAGACAACTGAACCAAACAGAAAAGTTGCTTCCACTAAAAGTTTGAGTAGATAGATCCCCCTTCACAACTCCAGTCATCTCCTCGAATATCAGCTGGTCTAGTAAGAGAGCAGCTGGTTTCTCTACAACACCTGCCTCACTTATAGCCTCAAACTATTGTAACTGTCACATTTTTAGCCCTATAAAATGGCTTCATGTAGAATTTCAAGTCACAAAACAGCAATTTCATTTGGGAATGTTGCTTATTTTTTAGTTTGAAAGACAGTACCACTTAGAGAAGTTTCACTACAATCAGCAAAGAAGACTTCACACTGGCTTGTCAAAGGAAGGGCATCTTTATAAAAAAAAAAAAAAAGCCTCAATAAACAAAAAAATACTACATCATTTTTCAGCTACTCAAATGCCAAAGCTCAAAAATGAGTGAAGCCAAAAACAACATCCATGAACACTCCCAACAGGCTTTACAGCCATATGTAAGTTTGATAGGGCTATTCAAATGTATGAAGAATCCAAAGTCTTAGTCATTGTGCATTTGCTACAAAACACCTCTCAGATGGTAGATATGAGCTACATTGATGTATAATATGTCAGAAAGCTCCTGGAATTACACATTCTTTCCAAACATAAAGCACAATGCTAACAGAAATTTACCTTGGGTTTATATTTTATCGTAAAAAGCATATTGGGCAGCAAGGAATCCGGTCCCAACGAACAGTAGAAGGTAACGACACCAGCCACGAACGACCAGAAGATCATTAAAACATGAAGATACCTCACAAATAAACAGGAAGGCAACATTACTGCATGACAGGATACCGGCGCTCCCCTGGGCCCGGCTCCCCGCCCCGGCGCTCCCGGTTACCGGTTGAGGAGGAGAGTGGCGGCACCCAACCCCAGGAAGAGGCAGCAGAAAAGCGGGTACTGCCGGCAGACCTCCCGCAGCACCTCGGCGCCCCGCGCCCGTTGCCGCAGCCGCTCGCCGGCCGCCCGTACCCAGCGCATCGCTGCCGCTGCCCGGTGCGGCGCCAGATCGGCACCCGGGGCAGGCGGAGGCCGCATCTCCAAGCTTCCGGTACCGACAGCACGTGACCGCTGGCACGTGACGCCGGCGAAAGGCGCGGCTGCGGACTCCGTGCTGTTGGAGGTGAAGCGTGGTGAGGTGACCCGGCCCCGTGGGCCTTAGGGCACGGTACGGCTGCCGGGATGGGCGCTCCTTGACTCTCGGCACCCCTCGCACCCCACCCCGGCCGGGTCTGGACGTGGCGGCTCGGCCTCCCTAAAGCCGGAACGATAGAACGCCTGCGGGAGCCTCTGCCTGGCTACGGGCGGAGAAGAAGGAAGGAGAGACGGGCAGCGGAAGAGGACCGAGCAGCCGAGTCCCGGAGAAAAGCTGCCAGCAGCCCTCGGTGACGCGCTCGGATGGCATTTAGAGCTGTGCTGTGTAACATACTGTGCTAAGCCTTAGAAATAGAAGACCTCTGATGACAGAAAGCTTATCGAGTTATAAATACTTAGGTTATGGACAACAAGAGCTCCCAGTGCTGGGCATCCAGAAACTGCTTCATCTGATTAAATGCTCTATATTTAGATGATGACTGAGCTAAGTAATTTAGTGACTGGGACACTAAAACCATATAAACGTCTCTCAACAGTTTGTATTTACTTGTAAAGAAAAAGAACAGGTTAGGAAACATGACAGACCCCCTCCTTAACAAGTATCCAAGGTTAAGACATTGATAATAAACTAAATCTGGAATGTAGTTTATTGCTAGCAAGAACAATTTAAAGCCAACTTCCCATGAAACTGCCTTCAGATACACAGCAAGTCACAAGCTTTCGAACTGTTTGAATGCATGCAGCAACTTACTCAGTCTTGGGAAGCTCAAAGTTATGTAAATATGACATTACTTGTTAAGGGAAAATCAGTGCAATCACAAAAGTGCTTGAACAACTTCTGGGAAATCCGATAGACAGAGGGGCTTCTGAGTTGCAAATACAAAAAAGACCTGCTCCAGAAGTGTCTCCGGAGTGTCCATTTTTGAGCTCCTTTGAGAAGCTGCTGTTGGCCTTATTCATTTGCACTAGCCCCACAGAGACGTATCTGGGCAAAGGCTATGTGAGTGCATACGAAATACTGTTCAGAATAGTCGTGTTTACAAGTCTCCAGCAAAAACTCCACACAACAATGTTGTTAAGGAAAATTCAGTATTTGGAAGGTGAGTCAGGATTTAGAAATTGAAAGTTGAGAATAGCTTTAAGAATCTTTGCTCAGATGTTTTGTCACTTTATGCAACACTTCCCCTGACCTCTCTAACAGGCGAAATGCTGCAGTTTGACTTCAGTATGTTGACCTTTTCAGAGAGCCTGGCAAAAGCCCAGGGTCAGCTTGAATTTCTTTAAGAGCATCTGCACAGTGTTACTTCATGTCAGCCCATGTGCTGTTAGGAAATTAACCCAAACAACTAAGGTGCATACACACAGCAAATCTCCATACAGTGTAGCCAGAGGAAATTACTTTTCCTTAGAAGATGCATTTTTTTGCTACCTGCTTATTTTATCTTCACCTTTACTGCTTGTGATTTTGTCATCTATTTTGCAGTGTTTCTAATACAGAGTAACTTTGAAAAATGTGTACTTCTTAAAATAATTCATAAAGACATCACAGCATTATGTAGCTGTAACATAGGAAGTGGTTTGCACAGTAAACCAGCAAGAACAGAATTCAAACTTCTGCTTCCATTTGCATTCTTTATTCTGGGTAGAGTTTAATTTGTACCTTCACTGTCAGGTTTATGTTTGTTTAAAGTAAAATTGCCACATTCACATCTGGCCCTAATTGTACCTTACCATCTGAGCAGCTGTGTGATTTCCGTAAATTCACAGACCACCTCTGCCAGGCAGACACTACAACCACGTGCTTTATCCCATCCTGCTCTGCTGGAGACAGCTGTGTTGGCACTGCCCCTCCCCTTCTGCCTACTCAGGTTGTTCTGCTACACTGAAAGACATATCTGATGTTTCTCTTCCAACATAAAGCATGGAAGAACAAAAGGGAGATACTGACAACAAGCTTTTCAAAATTTTCTTGACTTTATGTGAGTAATAAGTTTGCCCATTCCCCAGTAATAGCCAGCCTTTCTCTCTTCTCATAAGTTCTTGGGAAGATTCTCCAGTTAACTGGCATACTGAAGGGGAAAACATGCATCTGGAGCTGGGCTCTGAAGCATCATGGCCAGGACTGAGTTCTGGAAAGGTAGATTTTATTGTAATATTTAAAATGTAAAAGGATCTTTCACTGACCATGGAAGCAATCTTATGGATTATTTTTAATAGTAACAGAGGATTGTGTATTCTAGCATTCAGAAATACACTAGTGCAGATTTTCAACATAAAATAAAAAGCCACATTTGTTGGCTGAATAATACCAGTTATAAGAGTAAGATTGTGTTTAGCAAAGTGCTTGGGTTTTTTTTTTTTTAGCTTAAAAAGCCACACTTGTTTCAGTAAATCAGGCAGCGAACGATGATACAGAGATACTCATCTGCAGAGTCAGCAAGTCTGCTTCTGCTCTTCTCAACATATTAGTTACCATTTTCCTGGATGCAGTTGTCCAGCCCAACTTACATAATCACAGAATCACAGAATAGTTAGGGTTGGAAAGGACCTCAAGATCATCGAGTTCCAACCCCCCTGCCATGGGCAGGGATACCTCACACTAAACCATGCCGTCCAAGGCTCTGTCCAACCCGGCCTTGAACACTGCCAGGGATGGAGCATTCACAACTTCCCTGGGCAACCCATTCCAGTGCCTCACCACCCTTACAGTAAAGAAATTCCTCCTCATATCCAACCTAAACTTCCCCTGTTTAAGTTTGAAACCATTACCCCTTGTCCTATCACTACAGTCCCTAATGAAGAGTCCCTCCTCAGCATCACCATAGGCCCCCTTCAGATACTGGAAGGCTGCTATGAGGTCTCCACGCAGCCTTCTCTTCTCCAGGCTGAGCAGCCCCAACTTTCTCAGCCTATCTTCATACGGGAGGTGCTCTGGTCCCCTGATCATCCTCGTGGCCCTCCTCTGGACTTGTTCCAACAGTTGCATGTCCTTTTTATGTTGAGGACACCAGAACTGCACACAATACTCCAAGTGAGGTCACACAAAGGCAGAGTGAAGGGGCAGGATCACTTCCCTCAACCCGCTGGTCACACTCCTTTTGATGCAGCCCAGGATATGGTTGGCTTTCTGGGCTGCAAGCGCACACTGCCGGCTCATGTTCGTTTTCTCATCGACCAACACCCCCAAGTCCTTCTCTGCAGGGCTGCTCTGAATCTCCTCCCCACCCAATCTGTAGCTGTGCCTGGGATTGTTCCCACCCAGATGTAGGAGCTTGCACTTGGCATGGTTAAGCTTCATCAGGTTGGCATCAGCCCACCTCACAAGCGTGTCAAGGTCCCTCTGCATGGCATTCCTTCTCTCCAGCATATCAACCGAACCACACAGCTGGGTGTCATCGGCAAACTTTCTGAGGGCGCACTCAATCCCACTGTCCATGTCACCCACAAAGATGTTGAACAAGACCGGTCCCAACACTGATCCCTGGGGGACACCACTCGTTACTGGTCTCCAGCTGGACACTGAGCCATTGAGCACTACTCTTTGCGTGCGGCCATCCAGCCAGTTCTTTATCCACAGAGTGGTCCACCTATCAAATTGATGTCTCTCCAACTTAGAGAGAAGGATGTCATGTGAGACAGTGTCAAACGCTTTGCACAAGTCCAGGTAGATGACATCAACTGCTCTGCCCCTGTCCATCAGTTCCGTAGCCCGATCATAGAAGGCCACCAGATTGGTCAGGCAGGATTTCCCCTTAGTGAAGCTATGCTGGCTGTCACCAACCACCTTGTTGGTTTTCATGTGCCTCAGCATGCCTTCCAGGAGAATCTGCTCCAAGATTTTGCCAGGCACAGAGGTGAGGCAGACTGGTCTGTACTGCAGTCCTTCACATTTGCCCAACGAGGAATAAATTCTCCTATATAAATTATTCCCCACAAGCCCCTGATCATTTTTGTAGCCCCTTTCCAGAAGCTTAAATAGAAGGCTTAATATTAACCTTTAACTTCAGCCACTTAGCAGAAAACTTTTAAAGAAAATTCATTTTAAGTATTTAGCAAATAGGTAAGCTTAAATAAAAAAAAAAAAAAAAAGTGAAACTGAAATTTGTGACCCAGATCCCAAAAAAATTCAACATTAGGGGGCACTTTAGACTTGATAATTTTAAGTTCAAAACTACAGGGCATCCATCAACATTCACTGGTTTCAGTCTAATTCAATTGTACACAAAAAACATAGGTGAAAATTGACATTTTGCAGTGCTTCTTGGCCTTTCTGTATTAAAGGAACAGTGAAAATTTGGGAGTAGGGGCTGACCATTTGATTAACATTTCTGGTTTGCTTTGGGTTGGAGAACAATTATTTGTGTCTGTTAATGAGTTAATAAACTGCTAATCTGACAATTTAAGGTATTTGGGCATCAGCTCCCTGTACCAGCTGCGTAGACTTGTGCTTATGAGCTTTATGTGCATGTGTGCTGCCAGTGGGTGGTGCACATTCCTCAATTTGCTTCCTGGACCACCTCATTATGGACCATAAATTGATCCTCAGTATTACAAGATCAAAGCAGGGATGAGGAAATGACAACCTGAGGAAAAGTACCTGCTAGGTACAGTGACAGGAACTTTGGCTTTCCAGATAAAATCCCCACACAAGCTGTCTCCTAGAAGAATCTAGGAGCTGCTCCAGAGCACTAAGGAGCAAAGTGGCAGGTGGAAGGGAGAAATTGTCTAAAAAACGATGGGTGACACACTTCTCAAAAGATCACCGATTTCCACAACTGCAAGGGAAATGAACTGCCAACTGACACTACACCATTTAAAAGTTTTGTTGTTTAGCAACAGACTCAGCAGGCAACTGAAGCTGAAGGGGAGGGGCTAAGGGGTTTCAGGTGTAACAGGCCACTCAAAATTCATCATTATTGTCCCCCCTAAAGGTACTGTAAAATACAATTCAATTGGAAGAGCTGAAAATACCTACTAGGTTGTGTTTAGGACTGAAGCCATAAAGTCACTGACTGGTGCCAGGCAAAATAAAGACTTGCAAGGGGAAAAGGCAGGAAGACTCTTTGGTAAGGAAGTTAAAGAACCCACTTCAAGTGTAACTCTTTCCTGAGGGACAGTTCAGTGTACCCAAAAGGAACCATGCTGGGCAAAACAGTGATGTACTGAGGAGCACTGACTGTGTTACAGTTTCAGTGGGACAACCAAAACAGGTCCATCTGGGAAAATACCACTGGCATGAAGGGGGAAACAAAAACCAAGCAATGTGCCTGAGGCAGTTCTGACTTCAGGAGCTTGCAACTCTCAAGGAGGAAGTAAAAAGGGCCAAAGTAAGAGCAATATATATACAGAGCTTTTCTTCAAGTTGTTTACATGAAATGGATTTTTTCTGTATACATTCCTTCACAGACTGGATACTGAAAGAATTTAGAGATAAAAATAATTTGTCCTGTCCAAACTACAGTTTATGGGACATTAAAGGGGAAAGATACAGAGCAGAAATTTGCAAGGTGAGTGTACAAGATTATTACAGACAGTAAGAAATAGAGGCCTGCAAAAGTGAACACCAAAAAAGCACCATTAAGGAATATGCACAAAGAGGCACCAGACCTGTAAAGACACTGGAAAAACGCTTAAAGAAATGAATATTGGTTTTGTGGCAACATTTGACAAAGGTATAGTCTATGGAAATCTTATTTTAGTTCACATAAGTGAAAAATAAGCTCTCTGGATATGCATCTTAATGGAGTATTGAGGTAGCTGAATTGGTCAGTACATGCAGGGAAAAGAGCTGGAAAACATAATCCCTTCCAAAACCTGGGGGGGGGGGAATAGAAACAACCCAAAAACACACCAAACAAACAAAAAAACACTATCCTCCCCCCCCCCCAACAAAACAACCTTCTAAGGTAGCTGGATGTTAATTTGTAAGAAAAAGGAGCTGTACCATGCAAATAGTTAAAACAATGCTGTAGCCATAAGACTTAAGAGCTCAGACTCAATGAAAATCAAGCTGTTTGGGTACTATGAGGGTAAAGAAAATGCTGCCCTAGATACACACTTTGTGAAAACAGCTATGCCAGGTTCCTGAGGAGCATTTCCACTGACCAGCTTTGAGGGTCAAGGAGGGAAATTTTCAAGTAGGGAGTTAGAAGAAGAATTTAAGCCTTGTTTCCTTGTTTCACCTGAACTGAGGATTGTCAAGAAAATCCTTTCAACACGTTTCTGTTCAATCATTGCAAAGCATTGCAGAACCTATGCCTCGTAACTATGATTAGACCTGGAGAACTTAAAGGTAGTGTAAGTTTTTCATCATAGATACTTGGCAGATTTGTAGAAGAGCCGTACTGGGTCAGCAAGGGTTCAGCTAGGTGAGCATTCCATTTGTGATGATAGCCACCAGGAACACCTACTTAGGGAAAAGTTGTAAAGGCATAAGCAAGAATATAGTACTACTTTCCTGAAACATCCTTTGATTCACAATCTTGGGGATATCCTAAAAAAGAATTTTTTTCATAGATTTCAAGCTGGTTTTTGAACAGTCATGAAGTTTTAACACTCAAAATCATTCAACAAGGAATTCCACCACTTGTGTGCGGTGAAGATGTGTGTGAGTGAAGACGCAGCTCTCCAAACATTCACATTTCATTTAGTATTTTATACAGAGATAGTGAAAAATCATTCTCTACTCAATGCACTTGCTGCTTATCATTTTAGCAAAATACTTTGGCCACCTGAGCAAAGTCTTTTCCAAAACAAAGATTCCTACTCCAATGAATTATTTTTCACTTTTGTACCTTTTATCATCTTTGTTGTTTTCATTATCCTTTTCCAATTTTATTACACCCTCTGTTTCATAGTTCTGGCGTAGAAAACAGCTGTAACAGGGGAAACAAAACTGTTCAACAAAATAGCATTCCAAATGATTTTTACTAGTAGAACTAATGCCTTCTTAAACTGTTCCTTCACTATTTTTGCACCACGTCAGTGTAATTTAACAATTTAGCCCATAAAGATTTATGATCCTTTTTGCCTCATTCAGACACAACTCTTGCAGTTTGGTGGATTCCTTTTTTCCACCTTAAGGAAAAAAAAGCAAAAACTAAACAAAACAAAAGCCAACAGCCACAGTGAAAAAAAATAAAAAATCCCAACCTGAAGTCTTCACATACTGAGGAAATTCTAATCATCACACAGAACTTGTCAAAAGTGGGGAAAACATTAATTATAACTAAACGGTGCTGCTGTAAGCCAGCTCGTATCAAAGAAAACTTCCTACCAATAAGAACATGTCCACTGTAGGTGAGAATGACCATGTAAACCCAAAGTGATGATATCCATGGGGCTTTTTTTTGGTGACTGGCAAGTTGGTATCCTGACAGCCACTGCTTTAGCTTCTGCGGATACAGCAGTAAATACCTTGAGTGCTTTTGTCAGGTCAGAATTTCGTATTTTTAGTTCGAGCAACCAGTTTCTCCAACTACAAAGTACGTAAAAGCAGTACAGGCTAAGAGTCAAGTAATATTAATTATCACCCTCAAGACATTTGTGCTTCAGTTAAGTCTTTCATCAAATGCTTTACAGAAATTTTTATAGAACCAATTGTATATCCAGGATATTGTTTTGTTTACCATTTGTTGGCTGAGGATGTATGGAATCAATCTGACATTTTCCTCTTAAGTGATGTACACCAAAACCAGGCATTTTCAGGATGATTAAAGAGAAAATAAAAAGCAAGAGGACATAAATATTTGTTACATTTCCCTAGCAAGAATACTGAATATGCAACAAAAGCAAAAAGATCAATTTATGTTGACAAGCAGAATGCATGTGACGATACTATGAGATAGCCTGAAGAGAGGGCTGTTTCTCCTCAGATGCGAGGATGAGTTTTGAGGCTTTCTTAAGCATGTAGACAGCTTGCCCATGTTGCTTACTTTGTGGTGAGGCTCCACTACAAGAGGAATAAGAATTTTAATGAGAGAATTTAAGAAGAGGGGCTCAGTACCAAGCTCTGCAAGGCTAGACTTCCTTACAACTCACACCTGATCAGTGCAATCTTTATCAGTCAGCTGCCCCCAAGTTTCTGAAGGTTCTGCCAAACCCTTTTCTCTGCCCCCAGAATACTGGCCTATTTAATAAAAAAATGATGTATTATTATATACCACTTCACCTCTAGCATCAGTATCAACGGCGCTTCTGTAGAAGTCGATGATGCTTCCATAGGCCTATAAGCAGACGTACCTTAGCAGGGCAGAAAGCCACGGTCTCTTCCAGAGCAGCGAAGAACTGTTACTTGGGATTCCTCCAGATGTTCTACAAATGCAGTTCCTGGTTATGTGCCACTTGCCACTTACACTTAGTTTTCCCTAAAGTGTCTTTTGGGGAGGGAGAGTGCATGCTTAGTCAAGAGGACTTTGAGCTACCTGGAAAAGGCACAAACTGTGAAACTGAAAACAAGGAATATTTGGAAGGCAGGTAATTTCTGCAAAACTCCATTAAAGTTTTGCTTTGCTTTTTATTTTCTGTTATATTTAACTACTATTCTGCCTAGGAAAGGCACTGGAGCTAGTATGATGTGATATTAACACTATTATTCTAAAGCTTCCTAAATCAATTTGATTTGACTGGATAACTTGCTACTACATAAGCTATTTGGCATATATGTTTCTCTACAGAAGTACAAAAACCTCCCACTTTAAAATGCCAGGCATTAAGATTTCCCTCTTTCACAGAAAGATACATAAAGTCTACATTAATAAAAAGGCATTTAAATATTAAAATCAGCTTACCATCTTTCAGATCAAACTGTAAGAAATAACATTTTCTTTCCCTTAAGAAATTTTGAGTCATAGAATCATAGAATCATAGAGTAGTCAGGGTTGGAAAGGACCTTAAGATCATCTAGTTCCAACCCCCTGCCATGGGCAGGGACATCTCACACTAAACCATGTCACCCAAGGCTATGTCCAACTCCGCCTTGAACGCCACCAGGGATGAAGCATTCGCAGCTTCCCTGGGCAACCCATTCCAGTGCCTCACCACCCTTACAGTAAAGAATTTCTTCCTCATATCCAACCTAAACATCCCCTGTTTAAGTTTGAACCCGTTACCCCTTGTCCCACCACTACAGCCCCTCATGAAGAGTCCCTCCCCAGCATATCTATAGGCCCCCTTCAGATATTGGAAGGCCGCTATGAGGTCTCCACGCAGCCTTCTCTTCTCCGGGCTGAACAGCCCCAATTTTCTCAGCCTATCTTCATACAGGAGATGCTCCAGTCCCCTGATCATCCTCGTGGCCCTCCTCTGCACTTGTTCTAACAGTTCCATGTCCTTTTCATGTTGAGGACACCAGAACTGCACACAATACTCCAAGTGAGGTCTCACGAGAGCAGAAGAGAGGGGCAGGAGCACCTCCCTCGACCTGCTGGTCACACTCCTTTTGATGCAGCCCAGGATACGGTTGGCTTTCTGGGCTGCAAGCGCACACTGCTGGCTCATGTTCATTTTCTCATCGACCAACACCCCCAAATCCTTCTCTGCAGGGCTGCTCTGAATCTCTTCCCTGCCCAACCTGTAGCTGTGCCTGGCATTGCTCCCACCCAGGTGTAGGACCTTGCACTTGGCATGGTTAAACTTCATCAGGTTGGCATCAGCCCACCTCACAAGCATGTCAAGGTCCCTCTGGATGGCATTCCTTCCCTTCTTCAGTCTAATCTTGAGTTTGGGGTATTTAGGTCCAGTTTGTAGTAATCTCTCTCCCCCTCCGCCCCCAAAATTACAGGTGAAGATTCTGGTCTTTGTGATTTCAACAGATTCACACAATATAGCTCGTAACACAACACACAGAACTAGGAGGTCTCAGATAAAAATCAACTTAGCATCAGTGCCGTTCTGACCCAAGACAGATGATTTTGTTTTTCTCATTGGGAAAGTAGATTTTTCTTCGGAACATATCAAAATGGAAAAAGGATTCTCTAGTATCATCCAGGTTCCAAGTGGCCTATGTGCAAGTCTCATTACCATTTTTTATCTAGACAAGTAGGAAGTTCTGATCACCATTTTGCTCAGACATAATAAAAAACACAGATCAAGTACTATGACCTATCGCCATACCATGGTGTGTTCTCTATGTCCAGTGTGTTTCTGGGATCTGTTATGGTCAGGAAACTTGGAATACCAGTCAGACTCAATTTGGAAAAGCCCATGTATCTGGTGTTCTTCTGGACAATAATGGTGGGGAGCCATAGCCAAGCTCTTCATTTTCCCCTTTAGTTGTTTGCCAGGTCGGGAGGAAAAGTCAAGCTCCTACACAGTAGTGATTCCCAGAAGCCAAAGAGCAATAGTTGAAAGTCAGAAGAACGAAACTGAAAACACAATTATCTGGAGGAACAGTTTTGGCAGTGAGGAGACACTGAGTTAGTGCCTTCAGTCCAAGAAGTCTTAGTTCAAAGCTGCCCACTGGAGTTTCACCAAGAACTCTTCTGAGTTCTCCATCAGATGCTCACTTCAAATTCTACAGTCAGGAACGTTCCCATCTCCCATTGAGTCTTCAGGGATACGGCTCACCATGCTCACCTGCAGAGAAAATAACTTGTCCCCACTGAAAGCTGTCTATGAGAATAAATGCTTCTATATATACTGAGTGCTGGCGAATAAAATGCAAAGCTCTACTATGTGCAATCCTCTTAACTCTGTAAGAACATCTGGCAAATTCAAATCCTGGCAAGTATATTCTACCTTGCCACATTCCTTCAGCCCTTCTACCTTATGACCCGATACAGCATTTGACAGCCTTAGAATGAAATTCCTTTTGTTCACCAAGGAAGTGAACTTTCTTGTATTACAGCACGTAAGCTGTAGCCTAGACATGAGGAAACATTGAACATCTTCAAGTTCAGCAACCTTCACACCAGCTCTTAACACTTTCTTATTCCTCAAGGTCACAGCTGTCCATTTCCAAGCACATACTGTTAATTGCAAGTACATTCACTTCTGAACACATGAAGACCACCTCCAGTGTAGAATAGGCCTATTTAGACTACATCCACCACCAGCTCTTTAATGAAAAATCCTAGCCTAATGCCAACGATCTGCCACTTCTCTCTCTCAGGATGCTGGGCATGTACTGCATTCCTTTCCAGAAGAAAAACCCCACAACTCTGTGCAAGAAGCTGGTGTACCTGGCAGCTATATGGGCTCCATCCTGACTTTGAAATCTGCAATGGGGCTTCCGAATTGCCACTGATTCACTCCAGCATTACAAGTGTAACACCTATTATCACTTTTTTCCCCTGCATTAAGAGATATTCAAGACTTTACATGCAAGCTTTGCAATGAACACTGCATTCCCTCAAGCATCACTCAATTAGGAAACTCATCATTAAAAGCAGTTTTTCTCAACTACGCTACTTTTGCCCACCCTTTAAGGGATTATTAAGGGCAGTGAGTGGCAAACATGTTATACCAGTAAAAAGAGATGAAAGAACGCCTCACCTGTACTGAGAAAAAGGGTCCATCTTTGGAACACACGTATCAGGTATTCAAGACTGGCTCTTGCTTCCCTGGGGCTGAAATTATTTTAGTTCATCACTTCAAAACTGCAGGTTTACAAACAGCAGCTCTAGGATATCACCCCTCAGAACAGGACATCTGAAATAGCAGCATTAGGCATAGTAACAGAAGGTTTATTTCCTCCACCATTTTTGTATTTTGCTGTGTTCAATATCTCCTCCCTTTACAGGGACACTTCCAGACAACTAACTTCTGAAATTTCTACCAAGATAAAGCGGCCCTAATGATTAAGACAGCCAGGACAAGATCTTCTTACCTTCTGAAATGTAATCCAAGGACCCTGTGTTTTCGACCTGATGTTTGTTGAATCTGGGCAAGATGCATCACCTGACATTCCCTTCACGTCACTCTGTGGCTGCTAGATCGTGCCTGGCTTACAGTGTACCTACCTTTTGCAGGAAAAGGACAGACTGATTAGTAGCAGGAAAGATCCTACAAAGCTGTATGTAACACAGCTAAATAAAGTTATCTACGTTGTGGTTTCCCAGGTTGTTTCCCTGACTATTCTGCCCCTAGCCCTAAGACTACAAGCTTGCAGGAATGTAGTTCAGGCATATTTAAGAGCCACCTTGTGCCTACAGCTAGATGATTTCTTTTCCCAACTGTTCCCTCACCTTACATTTTCT
This sequence comes from Amazona ochrocephala, assembly GCA_039720435.1. NCBI lineage: Eukaryota > Metazoa > Chordata > Aves > Psittaciformes > Psittacidae > Amazona > Amazona ochrocephala. The sequence goes on from CM077878.1 coordinate 52,777,152, forward strand.
CAGGGAACAAACAAGAATACGCTTTCATAAAAGCCTTCCCAAGTGAGAAATGTTTGTGATTCCATCACTCCTAGGTCAAATTTTTTAAATAAAGGCAAGCACTCCTTAGTATTTCTCTGAGGAGGAAGTTCCCTGGTTGTCAACACCACTTTAAAAAAGCAGAAGGTACTTACAAGAAGACCCTGTTGGTTTTCCTTTTCACAGGGACATTTTTTGCCCTTCAAGATGTCCAAGTTAAGACATGTCTGTTCTTTTTTAAACTGAACTTTAAACACAGTTCATTTGTGAAACCTGACATCTCTTTACATCATTTTTAACATGCAATTATGAGGCAGAAGTTCCATGACTGTTGCCTTCATCTCACTTGCCCCGTATCTAAGAATTCAACACCTATCACCTCTTTAACCTACATGTCCTTAGCTGCAAATTGAAGTCCTCTCCTAAATACCTTTAGGAAACAGGGAAGAGAGAGTGCTGTGTTGTGCTGAGGTTTTTTCCCCAGTATATGCATTTTTGCTAGATACAGGGATTCCAAGATAGATTATCGCTTTAACAGCAGGGCTTCTTTTCACAGTCAAGTATGCTCCTTTATCTTTGAAACTGTGCGCAGAATTTGAACCTTAGATGTTTTCACCTTCAAGTATTAAAGGAAAAAAAGGTTGCTTCTAAAGGACTTAGAAATTTAATAAATGCTTAAAACACACTATGCATGACTATCTCTTGTTCTTCCAGAGACTACAAAACTCAGAGTGGATCATAATCTACCTGCAGCTGCACTGGAGTTAACTGTCCTTGTTGCTTTTTACTTACTCTGCAGTAAAACTACTGGAGCATTTTAGCATACTTCAGTACCAAATAATCTGCTTTAGCACAGGCCATCATTGAAGGTAGTTTCAGCTAACCTTGCCGAGAGGGGACCACTACCTGATTCACCTCAATGTCATTTGTACCTGTATGAGTACACCTTACTGCACTCAGAGCATATTACAAACTGTATCCCAAAGCTTAGATGTCAACACTTTTTCACCATCCACCTGTATATTCCTCCTTGTTCAGTACTCTATAAAAGCAGTACACTTTCTAAGGAATGTTACAATGAGGGCAATAAACTGTCATTAGAAAAAAATGAAAAGCATAATGAAACAAGGCAACAAAAATAGCATAATGAAACAAAGCAGCAAAGATCATTCAGCTACATGAATCCAGCTTCCACTGTACTCACTGCTAAAGCTTAAAGCCAACTAAAGCTTGTGGTACCTTCAGGACCTCCTGTGAGAGAGTTTACAACATTCCCCCTGCCCTGCCCCACTTTATATTCAAGTCTATTCTTCCATCAGCATGAAACCTGCAGCACTGTTTTCAGCTGCAAATTCTGACACGTTTTATCAACAGACATGCTCTGGTTTTCTTCAGAGCATCTCACTAATTCAAAAGCAAGTGTAAATTAACATACTTCTGTGAAAGCATAGGTAACATGAATAGAGGACAGCTTTACTAGACTAGTTAACGTTAACATACTAGTCACTTCTTACTGAAAATACAACTCACACACACACCAGTGATTGACACTGGAGGTTTGTCTTCTGCTAAATAAAAGAAAAAAAAATTAATAATAGTAATAAAAAAAAAGTATTTATTTAAGCACACATACAAAACTCAAAAAAAAAAAAAGTGCAGAAAACTGTGGACTGGAAACAGATTATCTTGTTAGAACAACTATTTGTAGTTGAAGAAAAAACTGCACTATCCAAAGGAAGTCTCTGACCACAGTCTGAAAGATGGAAACGGGAAAAGTCCTTTAACAGCCACTTCAGCTTTTTCAGAAGCAGGGACTAGGTATTTTTATCTGCCATCTGAAGTGCTGTAATATTAAAATCACCTTTCAATTGTAATGCACCTGCATTATGAAACAGATTATTATTTATTTTAGGCTAGTTCTCACCAGTGTTTTGTAATACAGGAGTTTCATTCTTCAGTATGCTGAATTGCAGCTTAAGAAAAACACTCATTTATTAAATAGGGCATCTATAAGATTGCCTGTGTTGAATTATCAAAGAGGAAGCTTTTTAATCCCAAATTAGCTACACGTAATAATATAGTTCTTAAATAACCACTATTAGGAACAGAATTAGGTGCATTCTTCATCCTACTAGAGAGGATAAAAAGAAAAATTCCCAGCTGAAAATGTTAGATGACAGAACAATACTGAAACGCTATACTTGGAACCAGGAACTCAGGACCTAATATATTTAGTTCCTGGCTTTCAATGACTGACTGTGTTAATGAAAAATCCCTTAAGCTACTACGACTGCTAACCCACCAGTTTAAAATTATTTAAAAATTAATTATCTATGAAGCATTCTTGACACTTTTAGATCTAATGTATTTAACAGTACTGGATTACACTGAACAGATTACACCCAACATTCACTTAGCACTGAAGTGGACACATTAAAATTGAAGAGTTACAACCCACAGTCTCCCTAGTAACTGCAGATGAGGAATCAATTAAACAGACTACTGAAGCTGGATTTTTAGGTACTGAAAGTCATTTAAGTACTAAAATGTGTATTTTTACTTACCATTATCTTCTGTGCAGTCAAATGGCATAGGTTATTCTACTGGCTGTGTAGCAGAGCTAAGAATGCATTTTATAACTGCCTTAGTGCAAAGAAAACAAGTGTTACGATTTAAATATCTTTTCTACATGCTAGTGACCAAAACAAGTAAAACTTGTTACGCTAACTGTGCAAAGATGGTGAACTGTCACCATTAATGACCCAAACACATCCTTCTCAGACTAGAGGGAATACAGATTTCTGACACTGCAAGTTTTACCTAAATGACTGTCAAAAACTAAGGGCTGACTTTGGAGCAGACACTAACGTCCATGAACAAAACAACTCTTGGAACTAAATTCTATCTTTGATTTAAACTTTAAAAATTCAAGCCATATTTAATTACGCATTACTTACATACCATCATACCATGACTGCATCTTCTTGATTGTACAGATGCTTTTTTCTTACCCTTTTTATTGATAAAAAAACCCCAAAAATAAAAAACAAAAGAAAACCAACACCAACCCTCACAAAAAACACCACAAAACCAAAAGCTTTTACCAGGTACCTGGAAGTCTGACCATCTAAAGCAACTCTCATGAAGACAGCTTTAATGTCACCCAACACTTCCAGCTAAGCTGTGCTGTGCAACACCTACTCGAGAGCTGCCCATTTAAAAGTATGTGTCTTTGTAGAAAAAACTAGGCAAAGGAGCCCCAAAGAAAAGTCACTCTTTCATCCTGTGGGCCTAAGAACACAAGTAAGTGTAATCTAACATTTGTAAAGCATTGACTAGATGACTGTTACTGTCAGTATCCCAGAAAAAAGTTTAACATCAGAGCTTCCTTTATATCTGTTTGCACTAGATGCCTGTAAAGCAACAATGATTTATTACTTCTCCTGCCACTATCCCTATTAAGGACCAAGGAATCAGCTGGACTTCCTCTCCTGCTGCCACATACCCTTTTTATCTGACAGAGCAAATGAATAAGTACTATCTGCTGTCTCTGCTGCCCAACTAATGCAACTAGCTACCCCCAGCCAAGAGATTTCATGTGCTGGTGCTGGAGTTAATTCAGGAAGACACTCACCAAAAGACAGACTTTCATGTCCATCACAGCCGGTCTTTAAATTGGGATTCATAAGCTTTAGCCTGTGAACACAAACTCAAGCTCCACCTTTACCAATTTCAATTCTCAGAACTCTACACTGTAAAGATTTCTGCCTCATTGCCTTCATCAAAATACTGCTGTTCCATTTTAAACAATTAACATTTTCCACCAAATTTTCACTAACAGAAGTGAGTAACAAGTCTTAATTTTGTAGAATGTATCAATTTAAACAAACTTTTCCTGGAAACACTGTATGTGTTTATGTCTAAGTGCTGTTCAGTTTTATTTCTTATAATAAAAAGTCTCCCCTCACTGGTGAATGGAAGCACTGAATTAACTGTTAGGCTGAACAGAAAAGTTAAGCCTCTGAAGGATTATCCAGGGCACAAGAGAAGAAATTGCAGCCATAAGTAACATTTCTATCCTGAAATATCAGGTTGGAAATCCTGCCTTCAGAAAATGCTAAGTCTATTTTACACTATGTCATAACCCCTTACCCCCAGGAAGAAAATTACTATTCCTTATTTCAGATTCAAGGCAGTATTTAGGTTAAGAGTTTTTCAACAGAGAAAATCAGAAACCGGTCTTCGTATCTGTAATAACAGCCTTCCTCCAAGAGTAAAAACAAACTCGAGTTCCAAGTTGTAACAAATCTCCTCTTTAAATTATAAAAAATAATAATAAAAATTACACAGTTGTATATCCTACAGGAAACCCTTCAAGCAAAAATGAGTATTAAAACGAGCATTAATTTTAAAAGCTGTGTATTGGAGTGTTTATAAACCAGAAGTGTTAAGCAGCAGCAATTATCGATTTCTTATTAAATTCAACCAGACTTCAAATTTAGGAACAAATTACAAACGACTGTAGAGCTATGCTAGCTTAAACTAAAACCTTTGCAGGTGTTTCAGTAAAGAAAGCCTCCAACGAGAATGAACAGAGGCAGTATAATACATTAAGACAACATTGCCTTCAACACGCCAAAAACAACTATGTATTTGATGTCCATTGTCACCAAAGCACCCCATAAGAGATGCATTATTGCTGTAGAACATTTCAAGTTTACCAACACCCAAGTGCAACCAAACTGATGTTCTATATATGCACTTGCCCATTCTCACCAGTATTTCCACTTAGTAATGAAAGCTTCTTCTTTACACAACCAGATTTAAAGCTTTGAAAATAACATCTTTTTTTTTGTTTGTTTTTACGGTTTTTTCCACACTATTAATCACCACATGCAATTTTGTTTTCTGATCATTTTGCTAAAAAACTGCACCAATATCAGAACAGTGCAAATCATATTTAATTTTAAAAGTTATAATGGCTTGAGTTCATAATTAGAAGGAACACTGTCAAGATCTTGATATTCTGCTCACTCACCATTGCTTGCATTAAATTAAAAACACTTTCCTGTCAATTTTACCTTTTTTTTTTAGCAAGCTTTTTAGAGCTGAAATTAAGGACGTGATCCACAATTTCAACACATGTGGTGCCTTAACAGCAATGTTTTCATGCAATTCCATCAACTGTTATAGTTCCATAAATATATTATCCCCCTTCTCCCCACAACACATTTCCAGACTAAGAACTAGTCATTAGCACTTGTGATCCCACACGTATTTTAAGTTTTTCAGCAATGGAGAGATTTCAAGATTAGTAAATCCGAGGACTTCCCCTCTCCTACAGCCCCCAATGCTTTCATTTTATAGCAAGTCCAAAATCAGTTTCCACATCTTGACAGTGCTCCTTATAAAACCGTATGACAGTAAAAGTGCCAGTAGGCATGGCAACCTCTTTAAAGGGAGCATTTAAACTCCTTGGCACTGGGAATGCCAGCACCAAGGATTACATTGAAATTCAAAATTATACTTAAGGCTACAATTAGCAAACTCACTTCCATAAGCCTAATGTTCTATCGCTAGATTCAAAAATTCAGAAGCTAACGCAACTGTGTATTTCAATGCTCAAAATTTGAGGAAAAATGTTACTTCTCTTTAGCAAGGGCAGTATATCAAACTGTGGTAGCAAATGTCTCTTACTCATTGGCTACTCATTCCACCATCAGTTGCTCACTTTGTGTTAAAGTTCAAAACTGGCAAGGCACATTTACATATTCCAATGAATATTTGACAATTTTAGATTACACTTCATGTCCCAGCTATCCCAGTAATTGACATACAACATACTAAAATGGTTTATTAAGATAACAAAAAAAAAAAATCAATTAATGTGAAACATACAGGCTATTGGCAACCACTATTCTAAAAATTATGTAAATACAAGTAAACATACTGAAATGTGTGTGATTCTAAGTTTTTAACCAGAAGACCTCTGTACTAACACACATTTATATTAATGACACATAAAAAAAATAAAAACTTTATTACAAAAATAAGTTACACTCGCCTCCAGCTTACAGTATAAAACAATTTTATTTGCAGGAATGCAAAATGATTGTTTGCCATGAGCATTTTCAACATATGACATGTCTAATTTTGTTAAAATTTGCATTTACTGGGGGAACTGGTGTGTATAAAACCTTAATTAGGTATAAGCTTCAATTTTCATTGTGGTGCCTATGGGTATGTAGTATAACTGCAGTATCCCTTTGGGTAGGGGGTTAAGGGAAGCTCTTTACACCAAGTCCAACGAAAGACTTAATTTCATCTATGTTTTACCTATATGAAGTTGGACTTGGCAAGGTTATTTTGTTTTTGCTTTGTCTTTTTTAAGGGTGGTTCAATAGAGGATGCTTCACCACTGAACACTCACTGTCATCAAGGTGCTTTAGAAAATTAAAAACATAGCACAAATGATTGTACTCTACTCTACTCTACAGGTTATCATGATCTGCGTAAGAGAAATGGAAAGCTGATCCACATGTTTTTACAGTGATCAGCAGTAAGAAATGCACTAATGAAAACATACCTTTTACCTAAAAAGCTAAACTACAGCCATATGCTATTCTATGATTTATGAAAAACTTCAAAATATCCAAATGTCAGGCTTCACTGTACAGTTGTCAGTTTTAGTCTGACCTTTTATAAAGGGACACTGCAGTATTTAGTACAAGTTGCTGATGCACTTTTTTTGAACATCTGATGTCTTACAAAAGTAACATCTTGCTAAACTATTATACATCCAAATAACTACAATATCTGAAGAAGCAAGGCTGCTTTTTCAGCCACAAAATACGACAAAAGCAAGGCCTGTTATGATGGTCATGAGGAAGTCTTACAAAGCCTCTGGAACTAAAGGCAACTAAGAATGTTACATTTGGTATATTATAATCTTACCCTCATATCATATTAAACAAGCCTTGCTTTTATCTACAAAG